>BQNB010025638.1:0-10209 GCA_026074375.1 Tanacetum coccineum
TTAAAATACTTTTAACTTTAAATTGATTATAATATACAATTTGTTTTTTATATTTAATAAAGTTTATTTCTTGTGTGAATGCGATCATTTTATATTAAAATTGTAAAAACTATAGTTTAACATATCTAAACAGTTTTATCAAAAAACAAACAATTTTAGTTTATTCAGATTTCTCAACAACTTATTCAGATTAAGATGGAAATCAGATTCAGATTTTGTACCGATATTCAGATTTCTTAACAAACAAAGAGCACCTAAGTATTTGGTTAATTTAATATATATTGTAATATATTTAAAATATAAACCAAATTAATCAACAATAGTTCCCTCAAAAAGGCTCCTAAAAGACCTTAAAACATTTGAATAAAATAGCATTTATAAACCCAATTTCACTTCTTTCACCCACCTATGTGGGATATATATACAATACACAAAATTGTTGATAAAACCCATGAATTCCAACACTTATTTCCTACATCGAGTTGATTGTTAAATTTATTTTGTTTTTCACTTCTAGTTTCGAATTGAAAGAGAAAGAAGGACCCGTTTGGTTTGTAGGATGTTTTTTCAGAGAATTGGAATCTATCAAGGATTGAGAATCTTAAGGAATTGGAATGTTAAAATTCAAAATATGTCATGTGTTTGGTTAGGAGAATGATATGAAATTCCATGCCAGATTTCTGTTTGGTATACAAATAATAATTTTTTTTAAACTTTTTTTTTACTTTTTTTAATTCTTTTTAATTTTTTATTCGTACGTTATTTAAAAAAATTGTTTTAAATTTTATTCTTACGTTATTTTAACAAAGATTTTTTTAAAAAAAATTTAAATTTTTTTACTTTATAAAGTATTAAATTTACAAAGTAAAAAATATACTTTTAAAAAAAATTACATCTTATAAAAAACATACTTTTAAAAAAAAAATTACTTTTTATAAATTTACCTAGTAAAAATTTACTTATTACGTTATAAAGTATTAAACCTTTTTAAAAATAAAGTACAATTTTTTTTAAATAAAGTACAAAAAAATTAAAAAAATAATAAAAGTTTAAAAAAAAATTAAAAATTAAATTAAAAAAAAAAATAACGCACGAAAGTATTGACGAGGGACGTGAGATGAAATGTTTAATTCCTTAGTAGATGGATTTTAAGATTCCATCACTTTGTATAAGGAATGTTTAATTCCTTAGTACATGGATTTTAAGAAAATTAATACATTCAATTCCATCAGTTTTTCAACTAAACGCGATTTAGAATTTGAATTCCAATTCCTTAACAATCATGAAGAAACCTTGAACCAAACGGCCCTAACTGAAAATCCAAAAAGGTTCGTGGCCAGAAGTTATGAAAAAACTGACTTTGTTATTGTTAGCTGGTATGTAGTGATCATACAAGTCGAGTTGGCAAGTTCCTAAAAGAAATAGATCCAAAATGACATCAACTGTGAATGTCCATAGTTAGTAAAAGATGGCATAAATTTTGTCTGTTAGAGATGCGCCGTAAAACAAAGATTACATTCACTTTTAAAAAGTTTATTAAAACGTACAAACATAACGTTAAATTTGCGGTGGCACAGGAGACTCGTTCCACCATCAACCACAGCCAGGTAGAACAATTGTCATAGCACAAACAACAAAAACATAACCCTTATGGTATTATCTAAAATTTACAAGGCATGATTACACCGCTTTACTCGTTAACGGAAGAAAAAGAACCAATATAGATTATAGATATAAAAAAGCAAAAAACAAGGGAAAATAAGATACCAATAATGACAATATAAAAAAACAAGAAACCCAAAAATAAAAACAAGTTAAAATAGTAATTATTGTTCTTTTTGATAAAAAAAAAACGATTTACACGTAAAATCCCACATAGATCGAAGAAATGAAATAAATGATATGTTCGTTAGTTCGTAGGTCATATACGTCAGTGTACTACTCCCTTCAAGCATCTTAAGATTAATATTATGTTTTCAAGCATCGTACAGGTCTCTCCATTAAATATGCTATTGGTGGATTGACATATATTATGTTTGGAAATATTGTATGAACTATAGTGTTTTTTTTAACAATTAACTTTCTGGTAGAATAGAATTCTTATATTTACAAAAAATTACTCCAAAGACGATACCCGGTTCCTTTAAATTTGTTGTCACGTCATCATATTTCATCATGTTATAGCTGATAAAATGTGGTTTCGGTAGTTCTCAGTATTTTGTTACATTGTTCTCAAATTTTACACATCAACTCTTTGATAAGATGTCGTTGTTTCTTTTTTGCTGAATGGGCCTTTCACTAACAAATCCCAACCCATCTAGATAAATATTGTGTTTTTTTTCTCACTTAATCCATTTGAGCCACTTGTTGTGGAGGAGTTAAAAAAATGCAGTCTCCCCAACTAGACACAACACCACACCATAGTGACCCCATTGACAAATATACCCTAATCTTTTTTGGTGCCAAGATTTTGGGTTTTTCCCTCCTTCATCATATAATTCACAGTATATTCCTCACATCAAATCTCTACCTTACTTATGCTATCCTATCCTTGTCATCTCATATATTAAAGGTATTATTTTGGTTCATTCTTATTTTTTTAACAAAACCTATTCGAGTGGGATGAAAGTGACCCGTTGTACGAAACCGCACTTGCAATATTCTGTGACCCAAATGTTCACTACAGGGAAGGTTGGATGAAACTAAAGCCAGAGAGGTGTGTCAATTGGGTCAAAATGATTGGTCGTAGTCAGGGCCGACTTTGAGGGTGTGCAAGGTGGGCGATCGCACAGGGCCTCAAAAATTTTAGGGGCACCAAAATTTATCCCGTTAACAATTATGTGCATTATTTCTTAAAAACGATGACACTTTATATATAACGTTTCTTATCGCAGGGCCTCATTATGTAATTTCGCTCAGGGCTTTTAAAAATTTCATAAATTTAGAGACGGTCAGGGTTCATCTAGTAACATGTATTTCGTAAGATGATTTTTTGTTACAAATATGTATTGGATCTAAATGTTATGGTTTGTATTTTGGGTAGTTTTAGTACTACGAACATGTATTTTGTATATGGTAGTAAAGCTTTAGCTTTTGGTAAATGTATGAATGTTTTGTAAAGGGGTAAAAATGTCATTTGTAGTAAAAATGTTTTGTAAAAATGTCATTTATGTAGAAAGATGCCTTATCTAGAGAGATGGAAAAAAGAAACAGCACAATGAAATATTACCAACCAAACTGGCTTAGTTGAGCAAATAAAAATCCAAAGAGGTCCATGGCCAAAAGTTACGAGAATAAGAGCATTTGAAAACAAATTTTGTTTTTTCAAACGGACACCTTCATTCATTTTACGTTATCATAATTAGCTAAGTATGACTTGGTTTACCGACTTGACCACCTAATGAACATACAAGTTGAGTTAGCAAGTTTAAAAAAGACCGAGATCCAAATTGACATAAATAGTGAATGTCAATCATTAGCAAAAAAATATCATAAAATTTGCCGGTTAGAGATACAACGTAAAGCTAAAACTACATACACTTACAAACAACTTGTTAAAACAAAAATATATAGCTTAAAATTTGTAGCAGCACATGAGTCTCATTCCACGGTCGACCACAAGTCAATACATAAAGTAAAACAAAACAATAACCACAAGGGGTGACACAACGATAAGAATACCAGTCTTTTAAAATGGAGGACAAGGGTTCAAATTTAACGGGGACAAAATTAATCCCCTTGTGATCACGGAGGTTCACAGAACCGACTCCAGGCTATCAAAAGTTAGTCGCCCTTAGATTAGTCGGCTCGAAATGTCGAGTTAGAAACCCATGTTACCAAATAAAAGTAAAACAAAACCATACTTAGATGTTGTGTGTTTCAACGGTCTTGCCATTAGAAGGAAGATCAACTAAGCTCCAGACATCGTTGTCTTTCATGAATTGCATTTCCTTAAGAATATGATATTGCAGCTCTATAGTTAAAAGGTTTACCATGATCCCCTAACTCATGTTCCTCAGCATCGACATAGAAACCATACGTTTAGGTGCGTGAGATATCCTAGCGGATCTACGAACGTGAGTTTCGTCATCATGTGGTATAACATTTTCATGTTTAACTGAGACGATTGCTAGTGATTTTAGAAGCTCGCGCATCTTCACTTTGAATTTCATCAAAGTTACGATGCTCCAATTTGCTCCTTGTAAGGTGATATCACTCCATTAAACTCAACATATCGAGCAACATATATCTTGTTCTCGAGTAGATAGTAGAAATAGTAACCCATCGTTTCCTATGGGTATCCTACGAAGATACACTTGACTTATCTAGGTTCTAGTTTGTTTGGCGTGTCTCGTTTCACGAGATCCTCGCAACCTCAGACCTTCAAATTAAACAAATTAGAGATTATCTCATGCCATAATCAGTGTTGTAAAAAGCGGGCTAGGCGCTAGGCGGGCATACACCGCCGCCAAATTAGGCGAAAAAGTCAAAAGGATATCAAACATCCACCTAGGCGGCCTAGGCAGGAGCTAGGCGGCCTAGGCAGTCAACGAAAGTCAACAAAAAGTCAATATTTTTAGCTAAAAATTAGAGGTTTTCTATCTATTATACTCGACCCATATTTATTTTAACATAACATCTTAACACAAAATAAAAACCATCGATTGTAAACACAAAGTCATGGATTTTTCGTATGAAATTCGAACCAATTGAACAATATGGACAAGATGAGAATCGACATCAATTTAATATTAATGTTTGAAGTATTTTAAGTGATATGTTCACTTTTGAAGTTTTAAGTACTTTAATTGTTATATTTATTTGTCTATTTTGCAATTTCAAACTATGTGAACTTTGAATTATTTGATATATGAAGTATTTTGTTATGTTATACATATAATTTATATTATTTATACACACAAAATTCCAATCAGCCTAGGAGGCGCCTAGGCGAATTCCGCCTCGAAGGTGGTCGACCGTCCGACTAGCGCCTATCGATTTTTGCAACATTAGCCATAATACATATGGTGTCTTGTCTACCTTCTTGGCTGGAACCATATTTAGTTTGTTTGGTTAGACTCATCATAGATCGAACCATGTCAAGCGAAGTTCGGTTTCTCCTCTCAAATACACCATTAAGCTCTAGCGTATAAGGAGGGGTCAGTGGTGAGATAATCCCACGACTCCTCAGATGATCTAAAAACTCATGACTCAAATATTCGCCTTCGCTATCAAATCGAAGCGATTTGATGGTCTTCCCGAGTTGATTCTCTACTTTTTTTTGAAAAATCTTGAAAGTTCCAAAGCCTTCATGTTTATGTTTAAGTATGTATATATAACCATATCGACTGAATCATCAGTGTAACGTAGTAGTTAGCTCATTCTCTAGACTAGGTTTTAAATAGGCTCACATACATCAGTGTGTATGAGTCCAAGTAGATCTTTAGCCCTTGAGTGAAAGGCTTTCATGCACATCTTTCCAGATAAACAAGATCACAAGATACACATATATCAAATGACTCATCGTCATGTTGTAGCTTTGTAAATATGTCATAGGCGACAATGCCATAGAAAGGTAGAATCCAACTTACGCTTGTATCTATTGTTGCTAATATAATATATAGAAAACTACATTATGCATATCAATTTCATCAAAACGATCACAAGAAATAGCATTAAAATAAATAACGTTATTTTTCGCAATAGAAATACCATACATAATCAATAAAAATGTGATAAAATCCATTATCCACCAAACAAGAAAATGAAACAACCCCCCTAGTAATAGGAGGTGTGAAATGACAATTGTTTAAAAACAATAAGTCCATTAGGATGAATTAAATCAAAACTTCATATGCTTCAACAATTGCACGGTTTTCATTGCCCAGGTACATGTTCAAAGCTCCATGTTTCATGTTTCTGCTTCCCTTAGGTAACGGCCTTGTATTACAAATGTAAATATCTCAACCAGTGTCATAAGTCCATGATTTATTAGGAAAAAAAGTAAAGTTCTATAGTGAAGATACTTGATTTACTAGCCCCGCTAGATTTGATCTTCAACTCGGCCAGTCCTTCTCCAGTGACCCATTTCATGACAGTGATGGCAAGTCGAGTCTTTTGTTGGATGCTCATTCTTTACTGTTGGGGGAATCTTTGGTTTAAGGGCATAAGCAGGCTTACCCTTGCCTCTTCCACGATTTTTGCCTTGAGCAGCTTGCGCTTTGATCTTGTTGTTCTTTTTCTGGATCTTGCTTCCCATAATCGCAACGACAGCGGGAGCAGCAACCTTCTTGGGTATGCCTTTCTCAACGAGCTTAAGCATAGCATGCAACTCGGAAATAGTTTTCCTCATGCTATACATGTTGTAGTTATGCACAAATTGCTCATAACCTTTAGAGAGAGAATTAAGAATAAAGCACACTCCAACTTCTTTGGGCATGGGAAAACCAAGGCGCTCCAATTGGTCTAGATAGCCCTTCATCTTTAAGACGTAGGAGCTAACAGACTGCCATTCCTCCTGTTTGCAAGCATGGAATGCTTTAACTGTTTCAAACAGTTCCACATGAGCTGGTTGTTGGAACATAATTTTCAGTTCCTTTATCATGTCATATGCATTGTAGTGTTCAAAGTACTTTTGGAGCTCAGGAGTCATGCTAATAAGCATAAGATATGCAACTTCAAGTTGTGCTTTATACAAAGTAGTGTAAACATCACGTACAGCAACAGCCGCGTCAGGAGCAGGAGCCTCAGGCAAGGCTTGTTCCAGATAGACCAACTTTCCTTCACCCTTAAGGACAATCCTCAGGTTGCGATACCAGTCAGAAAAGTTAGGCCCATAGAGTTTTTCTCTTTCAAGAATAGACCTTATGTTCCAGTTGTTCATGGTTTGAGTAGGTGTTGTCATCTACAAAATAAACAAAGTTCAGAATTTTAGTATTCTCAGTAATTAATCTTTTTAAAATTAACTATTATAAAATAAAACAATTAATTTTACGAAAAGCTAAGATCCTCATTGAGGTTCTACCATCACATCTCATCTGCTAGCAATGGTAGATTGAATAAGTGGCATGAAATAATTGTGTTACAAGTGCAACGCTTAGATCCATATGGGACTCAAACCACTAGTGACCAAGCAACTAGTGTCAATATGACATGTTTAGATCTTTGCCTCGGGTTAAGGGTCTCACCGTCTAACTCGATTAAGTTATCCAATGTGAAATCCGTTAAAATAAGTGTAGGTTTCACGCATAGATAATAATCACTTTGGGTTGCAATTCACCTGGTCTCCCCGTAGGCAAAAGACAATTATAAGTGATGTCAAATGATAAGAACCTATTTAATAGTTTCTTATTAATATTTACTAGTTTCCTTTATTATATTTTCTTAGTCAACTAAGCAATTACACCTGTCTCACCGTAGCAAAAGACAATTATAAATTGATTACACAAAAACATTTAAAACAGCCAATGACTCACAATTTATAAGGGGTATATATTTTTATAAAATCAGTAAAAAATAAACAAATGAGTGTACATATAAAGCATCCATACCAAGTCTCTCGTAGGCATTAGTAAAAAAATAACTTATTTCCTAAACGTTAAAGTTCGTAGCATTAGTAAAAAATAACTTTTTCTTAACTTAAGTCTAAGCATTGTTCTATTTATTATGTGTCGAGATGTCCAATTAAGTTTAATATGCAACCTATGTGGATTATAACAATAAGGACGAAACATATAATAATAATAACAACCATAAAACCATTTTAAGCGTTGGTTAATTAGTCTAACGACATAATTAAAACCCGTTAGTTGATCGTGAGATATTTAACCGATGTAAATAATATAACTACTATAATCATATTAAATACATTATAAAGATGATGCCTCAGAAGTGTATACGTGTGTGACCCCATAAGCTCACGTATTTCTAGCCATATAATTATTTATTATGATATGAGCATTTCGCAACAAGCATACCTTTGGGTAGTATTCTGCATTTCGAGCCTGTAATGCGATGGCCTTCAAATCCAATTTGCACTCTAGATTGACATTAGACACTATATTTCTACAAGTGTAAAAGCATTCGCATATGATCAGAACATAAATAAACTCCAAAAACCTATTCGTCTAGAAAGCATCGAGTTTTACAAATATCACAAGCGTAACAAACAAAAGGCTACAATTACACATATATCAGACTACACAACATAATAAGTGGTTAGATTTCAAGATTCAAAGATATTTGCTCTGTAATGAGATGAGATGACACATTGACCTACCCTGGAAATCAAACAACTTCCGTAAGCAACTGTTAATTCAAAACCAAAATGTAACTACTACTTTAGGGGGTGTTTGGCTTTGCACTTTCAAAGTGGTTAGTGTTACTATCATCATAATGCATGGCTTTACGAGTGATTACTATCTTTAGAACACGTTTGCACTTGCAAATAATCAGTTTCTACTTTCTAGTGTAACAATAATTCTCGCTTCTATAGGCAGGGATCTGATGTACATTTAAGAAAAAACGTCATACTATTTGAATATAAGTGTAACAATAGGTCTTACTTCTATAGGCAGGGTTCTGAAGCACATTCAAGATATAAACACAATACAGTTTCAAAAGTATAATTCTATACCACAAACAAATTTATAAGATAAACTGATTTCTCTTGTATCCTTTACAATTAATTTGATATTTCTATTTCAATATGCAAACCTTTGAGCAAAACACAAACTAACTGCAATAATATCTCAGGGGTGTTTGGGATTGGCATATTTAAAGAGCTAGGTTTTTTTAAACAAAAAGGGCTTATGAGCTTATGTATAACCAAGACAAGCTTCTTCAAAGAGTTTGGACTAGGTTATCTAGTTTTAAAACAAACTACTGGTAAAATGACTAGAACGAAAACGCTCAAAAAAAAACATGTTAGCAAACAAAAGTTACAGCAAAAGAGAATTTGAGGCTAATATTGTAAATAATACAAATATGCTAGAAAAGCCAAGGTAAAGAGGCTTATGAACTCGGGCTTATTTCAGTTCAAAATAGCTAATAAGCTTAAGCCACCTAGTAATATCCAAACACTTTGTTGAGCTTATGCGATTCAAAACACAATAAGCCCATAAACTCTTTCAAATAAGCTAATCCAAACACCCACTCAGGGTACAAAACACACAATAATTCTCATCACAATTTTCACAGCTCAGCAAGAACAGACCATCACCAAAATTAGCATGAATTAACTGAATTTGAAGTCGGACATATTAAGTTGAGTAAATTGCATTTTTAGTCCCTGTGGTATGGCCAAATTGCAGGTTTGAGACCTTAACTTTCGAAATTGCAGTGATGGTCCCTATTTTCAAGTTTGGGTTGCAGGTTTGGTCATTTTGTGTTGCATTTTTGGTCCCTGTGGTTTGGCCAAATTGCAGGTTTGGTCCCGGCCCGGGGACCAAATTTGCAACGAAAACTTGAAAATAAAGACCATCACTGCAATTTCGAAAGTTAGGGTCCTAAACCTGCAATTTGGTCATACCACAGAGACCAAAAATGCAATTAACTCTTCTGATTGCTGGTTCCTAATTTACAAGCCCACTATAATAAAACAAACAAACAACTTTTATACTTTAGTTCTTTAAACCTGCACTAAACATGCCAACCACCTAAATATTTTCATTTTAACGAATCATTACAGCTAGACTAGTTCACATTTGAAAACCACAAAAAAGCTTACTAAATATAGACATACGTAGACAAAAAAAAACTTAAAAGGACAGTGGAATTTTTGTTTGTAATTAGATAGTTACCAACACGTATGTTTTCTAGCTTCTTGCTAGTCTTTTATTATATTTTGCCGTTCAAAAAAAAAATCTGCCAAATGTACACATGAAGTAACAATATCATCTTGCATTTGATTCTTTATATCAAAATGTAGATTAAGCTTTTGAACTAGTCGCGGATCTAGGAGGGTTTTCGGAGGTTGACAGAAACCTGATAGAAGATTGTCGTTTAATATAAAATTTCGTTAAGAATTACTATTTTCTTTAGAATGAAACTGTTTTCTTACTTTTGTGTCATGTAAATATATGTTTGGTTTCGTCCGTCCATTAATTTGTCAAAAAAATACATGTATTTTTAATTGGTTTTTTAGTTTTAATTAAATCGTGCTTTATAGTTTATTTTTATTTTCTTTTATAGACGTAAAAAGTTTTTGTA
>BQNB010025638.1:14088-55251 GCA_026074375.1 Tanacetum coccineum
GATTCTTACTTTTTCTCCTTTTGTATCATACCTAAGGACTTCTACACTATCTAGTGGATATCCCTGGGTAGATCCCTCTAGTTCTGGTTGGATCATAGGATTTAAATACCTATGCCTAACCACCTTATAACTCCATAAATTTAAGTACATGGTCGGTCTTTAGGGTATTCCAACACAATCAAAACTAAAATCATTGAAAAGTTCAATCAAAGCGTTTGATATAAATATCAAAAGATTTACACTTTGAGAGTTTTTCATCATCACTAAAAAGCTCCCCCTTAACATGTGCACCATAATCGTAGTACATGTTAAGTGTTGGAGTGCATTGAGTCTATTATATATGATCACATGACAATACAATTAAGATTTAGATCCGTTTAATCACATTTTCTCCCCTTATCCAAAATGTTAATCCCTTGATATTTTGGATATCAATTGATTAAACTTTTGGGGACAAAATGTTATATAATCACTATAAGGAACATTTTAATGCTCCCCCTCAAGTTTTGAGGGTATATAAGATTGTGTTGAGTATAATAATTTGAAAAAAAATTAAATTTACTAAGAAATTCTTAAAAAGTCTACACTACATATTTACAAATTTCCAAGTTTATGATATACGAAATGACCTTTGTGATATGAACATAATATGACAAAGTCATATTGTTCTTTGCAGCAGTCTGAGGTCAGTTCCATAGAGTCTACCACCAACAAATTTCTCTAAACTCCTCATCATTCTTGTTTCCTTTAGCAGCTTATTGATGTCCTTGATCATGAAATGAGCTCTTTTCTTTTCTAAATTGCTCCATCTTCTCTTCGACAAGTACTCCATGCTGATATTTTTGGTTATGTCTTCGAGTGAAGAAAGAAGCCTAGTTAACGTGCCATCACTAAACTTGTACAGTTCGTCGGAGCGCATCAACCTGTTCCTCTTGTGGTCGTCGACATAAATGAATCCTTGAGGGTCTTTGTATGGAGTGTACGGGTGCCTTTTTTAAGATCCGATCTTGTAGTATTAGGCTTGGTAACGGTAATCTTCTTTTGATAACTTTCAACTCTAAGTTGAAGATCTTCGACTTGCTTCTAAATAACCAGACTTCTGGTAAACATCCTTAGGGCTATTGCGAAGTCAGCAACATCATCCCCTAAAAGATTTGTGAGCCGATTCTGAACCACAAGAATTAACATGTCCTCGATATCGTTGATCCGAAGTCATGGAAAGTCACCTTCTTTAAATCTCTATAGTATGTTACTAGCTTGGCTCACTACAATCTCTTCTAAGTACCCGTATCCATGTTTCCTCATTACCTTGACATGAGTGACTGCCAGAATATGCTTTGTAGAATATACATCTCCTCTTGATTGTATGCCTCTTGCATATGCATAGAAGGACTTACGTTGTTCTCTCCAGTGTGAGATACCCCATAACGCATATCTATCATAAGCAACTTTAACTTGGTAGTAGACGTCGTGTATGTCATAGTCGAAACTACTCCTTGTAGATACTTGAGATCATTGTTGATGAAGAATTCGAACGGTACTCTTTGACGATTTCCACGCGTGATCAAAGGAAGGGGTTTGAAAAGATCAAAAGGAAAGTCACCGCCTTCAGGATTTTCCCAATCAAGCTTTTCTGAAAGAGCCTTATAGCATTCTTCAAAGTCATATTCTAATTCAGCATAACTAGAGTGTGTGCCTTTAAGTAGTCTGAATGCTGGTCCTAGCAGGATTTCTTGAGTTAAATTCTTAATTTTTAGCCTATTCAAGATGTATCTAGAGAAGTCTATTGGAGTGCTCATCAATTCATCAAAGTCCTTTAATGATTTATTAGTAGAAGTGGAAGCTGCTAGAGTCATCAACTAATTTTGGGTTGGTCCTTCCTGAGTAGTCTTGCCAATATTCTAGTCAGGGTCAGTGGGTTCTTGAGGTGGTGTAGGTTTCTTGAACCAGTCATGTTTAGAGGCAATCTCTTTCCTTGGTTCAACTTTATTATCACCCATGTTCCCTTCTTGATCATGTGGCATATCTGAGTCTGCAACCTCAAACACTGGTTCCTCTGATTGAACAGACTTTCCAGAAGACTTTGGTTGAGACTTGGTGCCTTTGGAAGAGCCAGACGTTGAATCTTTCTTTTTCTTCTCCATCATGTCGAGGAAATCCTCTTTAACTCAAATTCCATAATTTAAAGCAGCCTCATAAGTAGATTGTGTTGAAAGACACCTTTGCTAAAGAAAAAAAAAGATGTAACTTCATCACACGTGATTCATTATTGCAACTTTTCGTCATAGGTGGAGCGAAGTTAGACACTCTCCATGTGTAGAATAATCTGAGGCAACAATCTTTTTACTTGCGCTTAGATCTTACCGTGAAAGACTCTGAAAGGAAGTTCACTGAATTACATCTCTGTGTTTGTAAAACCTGTCCCAACCTAGTGTCTAGACAGTTCATAACACTAAATATGTCACATGAGTGTGAAAGGTCCTTATTTAATTTCAGCAACTTCTTTATCCAATGTTGTTATATAATCATTAGAATCAAAAACTGATGCGAAGACAGGAAGTGTAGATAGAGAATTTGTAGTTTCGAATTGTCGGCGGTTTAGTGTGTGATGTTAGTATTGTGGAGAAGTACAGTTTGTGATGACTGAGGAATGTTTGTGTAAACAGGTTGATGAATTCATTGATAACAAAAACTGGTATAGGTTAAGAAGAGTTGGTGTCCTCGTAACAATCCATATAATCAGGTCATTACGACATTTACGAGATTTACGATAACTAAATCTCTAAAAATAAATATATAAACTGTTTATGAACATAAATTACATTCATCAAAAAAACTCACAATCTTAGAAAATTTATCTTATTGATGAACTCGCCTTAATACGAAGGCGTGGACGTAAGAAACGAAATAAACGGACTAAAAACGAGAAAGTTACGCCAGTTTTACTAAAGTATACTTATAAACTTTTTTATTTTATAAATATGATTTCACAAAAACGATTAGAAGGAGATGTAGCTATATAGAATTATATGTTGTATTAGTTAATCAAAGTACTATATTACTAGGGAGTTTCATAATGAGGCCTCTTCGGGTAAGCGTATTGACGAGTTGTCTTGGAGTTAACGCTTTTAAAGTGTCCTAGCTCCTCATACGTCACTACAAGACCTTTTAATTATGATAGCCCGAACGATAGTATGATGTCTATACGACCTATAAATAATCAAAGTGTTTTATAACTTAACCGACCTATATTGGATTATGTGCCTTCTGATTCCTTCGTGACATATTTTCTATTGTGAACACTTTTTTGATACCATTCACTCGAGTGAGTTTCATAGCCCCCTTTTTACTACGTGATTGTCTTACAAAATCAACGGGGTGAATTACAATTCTTGTTTTACTATTGACACAACTGGTTTTATCTAAGTGTTTTCAAAGTGTTTTACAAAGTTAATGCTGTCAACAAACCCCCAGACGGGCCAGAACGGAATACGTGTCAGGAAAGGGCGTGACATTATTGAGCAAGCCCAGTACAAAGCATAAAAGAACGAGCCTCTAAGGGTATTTTTTAAAAATAAACACCGTTGCAAAGTTTAAAATAATAAGTAATAAGTTATACAATCGATTAAATTTAAAAGATTAAAGTTTAAAATGGCGGAAGCTTAAATAAGTTCAACAACGGTATTTAAAGACATAGATAAATCTCTGGTAAACCGGTACATGCAAACAGACTTCACATAAGTCAATCAACAGCATCCATGCTAAGCACCTGAGAAAAACATGCTTAAAACGTCAACATAAAGTTGAGTGAATTCATAGGTTTAGTTTCAAACGATGTTACATTGACCCACAAGATGTTCAAACGTATGCGACAGTTATAACAAGCAAACTTCACATAAAAAGTATTTACGTTGCAACTAAATCTCAAGACACTGAAGCTAATTACGCATGTTAACTTGTCATTGCTATAAGTATTTGTGTGCCCTTTCCAGGTTGTCCGACCCAAAAGACAACTAACCAGATATGATATAACATATATCACGTTTATCGGGCCCCTGTGGTAGTGCCGCTACTCCACCACCGGAATAGGGATTATTAGTCCTAAAAGATCTATTTATTCATTCGCGCTCAACCTCGACAGTCCCCTGATCAAGAGATTGACAGTTCATGATAGTTTCGGAGCAGTAGTGGTCTAAAAGCTACTTAGCAACACGTAAACAAGGAAAATCATACGTAAAGTACTTGTGTCCAGTTTATTAAAAACCAGCAATTTTTCTCACCCCCAAGTATAAAGCATTTGTCAAAACGAGTAAAAAGGAGTGGGCTATGACTTCCACCTTATAACGGGGTAGATGTATTCAAAAGGAATCAATCAAGAGAAAATGAATCTCAACGGTTTTCTAAGCGACAACCTATCATATAGTCGTCGTTAAGAACATGTACAACGAATAACAGCTAAATGCAAGAACTGACCATCAACCGAGCACGAGTAGACCAACGGCGTATCCTTTTTAAAACGTACTTTCTGAAGTTATAAGTTTTGAACAAGTCCTCGACACTTCAAAACATCTTATAAAATATTTGTCTTTAGAGTATTTTTGTCTTTTAGTACATTTTGTCTTAAGAATATTTTGTCTTTTAGTCCATTGTTATGTTCTCTCCATTTTCCATTGTGGGATCTCTGGTTGAAAACCAACAAACCAAGATGTTACCTGATATCTAGTCTAACATTGCACAATGTTAAAAACTTGCTGACATAAGTGGCAATTTTTGCTTTCATGTTGGCCACCAATACAGCTTATTAAGGTCCTGATACATCTTATCCGATCTAGGTTAGATGGAATACTTTGACTTATGCGACTCATGCATAATCAAGCCTTAAAATCACCAAGACACGGAATCCAACTTCAATTTTAAGAATAATGTTCCCATCAGCCGAGTTCTAACTTGTTAATCATGTCACGCAAATCTTCGTTGATGAAGTTCTCTTCCTTTCTCTTGCATCCGATTGAACACTTTTTTCCCCACCCCCCCCCCCAAAATCTTCTTAGGAAGAGTTTAAAACCCCTATAGTCATAAACCAAGCTCGAACTCGTAGCGCTTGATTTTCTTTCCTTCGACTCAGGGCCTCAGCTAACTACATTCGCCTTCTTGGTGATATCGAATCTCAACGAGTCGTAGTACCGCTCAACAATTCTAACAAACGTCTTGCCTCATATTCAGCTCCTTCTGGTCAAAGAAGTATTGCATACTCTTATGATCAGTGAACACAACGCACTTTGTACCAGTACATATAAAAGTGTCTCCATATTTTTAAGGGCAAAACTTACTGCTCCAAAGCTCTCAGGTCCGTGTGTGGTATAGTTCTTCTCTAGTGAACTTGAGTTGGCGGATGCGTAGGCTATGACTTCTCTCACTGCATCAAAACCAAACCAGCGCCGAAACGCCTTTTATGCGAAGCAACGCAATATACCACAAAGTTCTCACTCTTCCCTCTGGTAAATCCAAAATTGGCGCACAACACAACTTTGCTTCAACAACTGGAATGCAAAGCTACTTTGCCTTTTCTCCCCATTATCAAACTTCACTCGCTTTCAGTCAGTTTCGTCATACGGTCCAGCGATTTTTGACAATCCGTTCGATGAATCGTCGGTAGTAACCAGCCTAAACCTAAGAATTATATCGAATCTCAGTGGGTGTCTTGGGCGACGCCCAATCTTGATTGCCTCAATCCTTTGCGGGATTAACGTGAATGCCTTTACTATCATCACGTGACCCAAGAAATTGTACCTCTTCGACAGCTAAAACTCTCGACTTTGAGAACTTAGCGTACAATTCTTTCCTTTCTCATAAATTCAGATCAACTAAAGATGTCCCTTCATGCTCCTTTCTGCTCTGGGAGTAGATCAGAATATCATCCGATGAATTCAATCACGAATCTATCCAGATATGGGTTGCACACCCAATTCAACAAGTCCATGAAAACTGCTGGTCGTTCGTCAAACCAAACGACATTACCTTGGAACTCATATTGGCCCATAGCGGTCCTAATGCTGTCTTTGAAATGTCTTCCTCACATAATTGAAATACAATAATCACAAAAAAAACGAACTCTTCTGAGTTGATGATCACCATGATCGCAGTTCGATCTAGAGTATAACTCTTGACCCTTGTCAATTGATCAAATAAATCATCGATCCTCAAAAGTGGGTATCGGTTCTTCACAAGAGCTTGTTCAGGTTTACCGATGTCGATAACAATCCTAAAAGAACGCATTTTCCTCTGACAAACAAAAAACCGGTGCTTCCCTAGGTGAGGAACTGGGTCTTATAAATCCTCTGTCAAAAAGTTCTTGCAACTGAGTAGACAACTCTTGCATTTCGGCTGGTGCTAATCGATACGGGGCTCGTGCTACAGTTGCAGCACCAGGGACTAAGTCGATTTGAAATTCAACTAACGATCAGGCTGTAATCCAGGCAAATCTTCTGAAAGACTTCCGGAAATTCCGTACGATCGTACGTCCACAAGACGCCTCTCCTCCGACTTATCCTCAGCTTTCTAGGACGTAACTTTGGCCAGATAAACTTGACATTCCCCCCCCCCCTAGTCCTCAATATACTTTTTGGGTCTTCGTGTGTACGATATGATATTGCAACTTACTTTCCGTTGTCCTAATTATCACCTCGATTATCAACGCCTCAATTTCCATAAAGGAATACGAACCACCT
Source organism: Tanacetum coccineum (assembly GCA_026074375.1). Lineage (NCBI taxonomy): Eukaryota > Viridiplantae > Streptophyta > Magnoliopsida > Asterales > Asteraceae > Tanacetum > Tanacetum coccineum. The sequence continues at coordinate 20,817 of BQNB010025638.1, forward strand.
TCACGTCACAAACGATCAACAGCTTGGTATTTCGCCAACCAATCCATACTAATTATGAAACGTCCAAACAACCAAGCTCTGCGGGCAATAGGTCTATTCGCACGGGAAATGACCTTATAATCCTAACGTTAACCTCTAAGAACAGATATATTGTTTCTGAAATTCTTCCATCGGCAAGTTCCTTATGCATAACTAGTGTCTAAAGTGGTGGTGTATCACAACATTCAAGCCAAGCACTAAAGGTAGTCGACACAAAACTTCTATCGGCACCCGAATCAAATAACATAGAAGCATAACAGTTATTGAGAAAAACCTCCCCGTGAGACAACATGTTGGAATCAGTGGATGTGTTTCCTCCTCCACCAGTGGCGTAAAGGTCTCAGCCGTAGTTCGTTAACCTCCAGTATGGTTTCCAGTCTTGTTTCCATTCTTTTTCTTGTCTGGTTTCCACGGTATGATTTCCTCAACTTAGGACAATCCTTCCCGAAACGTCCTGTCATCTACTCTCATAACAAATAATAACCCTGTTGATTTCCAACTGGAGCCCTCTGAGTGTTTAGAGCAATAGCAGCCCTACAATCCCTAGTCTGATGTCCAACCTTCTTACAGTTTCCACACCTCATAGTACACAACCCTTCATGGTGTAACCTGCACTTATTACAGTAGGGTGGTGGCCCAGCATACCCCTTTCTTTCATTTTCCCAGTCGTATAAGCTCTAGCCATATTTTTCCCACTAGTATTTTGCCTCTTGAATGAACTGGTTGCCTGTCCACGAGGGTAGGTTATCCCTTAGGTTTCCTTTCACCAGTCCTCCATCTTATTCTTAGCCATCCTTGCAGCATAACCCTGGGACCTTCTTGTCCATCATTGGTTAGCAATGGCGTATAGCATCTTGGAGTCTGGCCTGGAGTTCGCACAATCACATTCCCCTTTAATGTTGTCGCGGTTAAACCTCCAATAAACCTTAGTCCACTTGTCTTCTTCATCAGGGACCATTCAGACACAACAAAATCAACTCCCTGAAACCTTGAGTGTAAGCAGTCAAGTCTTTCCATTTCAATGTCAAATCACAATTCAGTCTCCATCTTCTGGATTTCATTCCTTAGACAGTACACTTTTGTCATCAACTTCATCAGTTCAACCCAATTCATGGCATATGCAGCCTCAACACCAATGGTTCTCTTATGAGAGTTCCACATGTCAAAAGCACTGTCCTGCAAGTGCATGTAGGCATCTTTTCCTTGATAACTTCGGTGGAACAATTACTTGATATTAAACACAGTCTCCATTCTTCACGAACCAGCGGTCAATCCGACAAGACGCCTTCAGTTCTTGAAGAAATTAATGTGCTTGCAATTCAAGAAGTCTTGAAAGTGCAATCTCATAGCCACTGGCATGAAACCTCAAGTTCATACCATGATTCCCATTTCTGTTTCCAATTTCCGTTTTTCTTCGTTCCTTCCATTTCCATTTCCTCCATTATCCATTTTCCTCCTTCTCAGCCTTCATGTTCATCCCCATTCTCTCATTCAGGGGTTCAAGGGTCCCTTGCGGCTTCAAGAGCCTCCATCCTCAGCTACTCGGAGCGGCAAACCAATTCATCAACCTTCTCATGAGATCATGGCCTCAAGGACGTGGTGTTAGGCATCTTCCTACAACATATCAACATAACACTCGATGAGATTTCTAGGTGCTGCGAGATCACTAACGGTATTAAATAAAATTTACGGTTAATCACATAGAAAATACACGATCGAAATATATATTCATGGAAATCCCATAATGCATGACGCAAGAGCGTAAGTAAATCAAATCATGGCATCATATCATAGATAAATATCAATTTCATGTCATCGAACATTAGTGATTACATCTCAACGTTTCAAAATACAGAAAATACGAGTTCTAACACTACGGTCATCACTAAACGCTACTACTCAATGCTACAATACTAACGAACATCTCTAAGGTCGGTAGCCCAAGTGCTTCCTAAGCACCCGCCTCAAGTCTAACAACTCTTTACTACGATCATAAAAATCGAAGTCGTCACATCTGCCTCAACTCTTCGCAATAACGTGACATGCCGCGCTGGAGTCGGTCAACTCTCTGACTCTCAACACTCGCGGTGCCTCTAAGCCTCCTGTTATCCCTCTCCAACTCAGCAATCCTCTCAGTCAAAGCAATAACTGCTGACTCAACCCCAACAATCCTATGTCCCTGCTCTCTCTGAACTCCCTCAATAGCCTGTATAATTAAGATGATGGGATAGCCTGAGTGTGATCATGGAACCTCTGAACCAAATCTCCCAATGTCTCATACGTAGCCTCTACTGCTCCCTCCTGAGCAGGCTCAGGAATATCCTCTGGCATCGCAGGATGCGTAACCCTCTCAACTCTGACCTCAACCGGGCCTCTCACACCCGTCTTTGTCTCATCTCGATCAACAGCCTCAACTACAACTCTAGCATCAATCCCTCTATCCCTAAGAGCATCTGCGTAAGCAATACACTCGTCAATCTCCGCCTGAATCTCTGGATCAATATCCTGCTCTAAGTGAGGCTCATCACTAACCCTGACAATAGCATCATCCCTCCCACAAACTAATCCTCTCTAGGAACACCCTCTACATCTTAGATAACCAGAATCCTTAACTCTCTTAGGCGATGGTATCAAATCAGCACGGACAGGAGATAAAGCTCCGGATACAGGTGATAATGCAGGTACAGATGTCATAGGGGACCTACGTCTCTTGCGAGATGGCCCCGCAGAAGTACTCGGTAAATCTGGTGAAGAATGATCTGACAATGAGTGTCTCGAAGAAGGATCAGATGAAGCATCCGAATGAAAATCTGATGATGCCTCTGATGACGAATCTGAAGAAGAATGATCGGTAGAAGTCTCACAGCAAGACGATGAGTAGTATAATGGTCAACCCTCTTACCCTCGCAACCTCAAGTGTACCGCCTAATTAAGATGGTAGCGGTAATGGTCGATACCATGAGGAATAGTTGTCCAGGTGACAGAATCATAACCCGACACGATGTATGATAGGTGATTCACACTGGGTAGAAGCGGAAATCTCAGTGAAAGGCTACCATGGGTAGTGATGATGGTGCAATCTGGTGTATCACAGCCTGAGGTGTCATCATCCGATGATAAAAATGTAAGATAGCCTGGTAATGGTGGTATATGGTCTGATGATATCCTCAGATAGATCAGACTCTGATTCATATGGCAGGTGAGTAATCAGAGAGAATCTGGTGTATGTCTGTGGATGTTGGTAAGAAGGTGCTATGAATTAGGTGTCCTCTGTGGGTTATCACTGGTACGTGTCAGTCTGAGGTAGCGGGGTGAGTAATCACTTAGTGTGGTGTCAGAATAGTAGTAGGGATAAGACCGAACAAGATCACATCGTCCAGCAGGTTCCCCCACGCTATCCACTTATGATCCGAAGGAAATCGAGATAACTGAAATAACCATAACCTGCACCAGCAAAGATCATAATAAATCATCTTTTAACAACATGCTGATGCAAAAATATGAATGTGAATGTTAACTGGATGAAATGCAAAATGAATGAATGAAATTAGTCATCGCTCATGTCATATAGGATTAAATAAGAAACACTAAAAATATTAGATATACTTAGTATCAATACTTATATATAATTTACGTAGTACTTATTATGTATACGTATATGTAAGGGTCACGTAAGGACTAATCATGTAGGATCCACTTATTGGTTATTAGAGCCAGACCTAGTTTAATACTATACCTCGATTCTCTATAACCTTGCTCTTGATATCAAACTGTCACACCCCCCAGGGTGGGGCCTGGACAGAATACGTGTCTGGTGGCGTGACTTTATTGAGCTTCTCAAGTACAAAAGCATACAGAACGACCTCTAAGGTACTTTTAAAAATAAACACCGATGCAAAGTGTTTTAAAAATAATAATAAGAAGTTTTACAATCGATTAAATTTAAAAATTCCAAGTTAAAAATGCGGAATGCTTAAATAAGTTCAACAACGGTATTTAAAGACGATCATCAAATCTCTGGTAAAACTAGTACAGGCAAATAGACTTCAACATAAGTCAATCAACAAGCCAATCCATGCTAAGCACCTGAGAAAAACATAGCTTAAACCGTCACATAAAGTTGAGTGAATTCATAAGGTTTTATTTTCAAACAGATTTTATAGTGGACACAAATTGTCAAAACGTATGCGACAGTTATAACAGATACAACTTTCCATAAAAAGTATTACGTTTGCACTAACTCAAGACACTGAAGCAAATTACGCATGTTACTATGTACATTGCTATAATTATTTGTGTGCCATTCTAGTGTCCGACCAAAGACACCCTACCAGTATTACATGACAGAGTATTCCGGTTATTTGGGCGCCCCGTGGTAGTGAGCGCTACTCACCCGATAGGATAATTAGTCCAATTGATCTATTTAATTCATTCGCGCTACACATCGACCGGTCTCCGGTCCAAAAGATAGACATTCATGATAGTTCGGCGCAGTATGGTCTAAAAGCTACTTAGACACACATAAACAGGGAAAATCTCACGTAAAGTACTTGTGTCCAGTTTTAAAACAAGCATGATTTTTACCCCCAAGTTATAAAGCATTAAGCCAAAACTAGGTAAAAGAGAGGGCATTGAACTCACCTATACGGGTAGTGATCAAAAGGAATCAATACAAGTGAAAATGAATCTCACGGCTCAGCGACAAACTATCAGATAGTCCGTCGTTTAAGTGAAGTGTGTACAACGAATAACCTTAACGCAAGAATTGGACATTCCGACACGAGTAGACACGGCGTATCCCTTTTTTAAAACGTACTTTCGAAAGTTATAAGTTTTGACAAGTCTCGACACTTTCAAAACATCTAGAAATAATTTTGTCCTTTTAGTGTATTATGTCGTCCTTTTAGTGTATTCGTCTTTAGTACATTTCGTCTTTTAGTATATTGTTATCTTTAGTGTAATTTTGTCCTTTTAGTGTATTTCACGTCCCTCTTAGTGAATTTCGTCCTCTTAGTGTATTTCGTCACTTAGTATTAAGTATTTCATCTTTAAGTGCATTTTGTCTTGAGTGTATTTTCATCTTATGTGAATTTTCGTCTTAGTTGCATTTCGTCTTTAGTGTCCCCGCCACCAATCAACGTTTACACAATAACAAAAAAGTTGACCTAAACCGACACTTACGTTTGTCTACATTTTATCATATAGTTTGATAATAAAGTTATAGATTATGACGCTTTTATAAAGTTTACGAATATCGGCATGACCTTCTAAAAATATCGACTTATCTATGTTTTACCAACATCGACTCGAGAAAATATCCGAATTTCAAAGTAAGCAATCTTTTATTGACTCGAAAAAATATCCGATCTATATTCGACAAAACCTCAAATACGAAACAAATCCGTTCTTAAACCCTAAACGCATTTCGATATTCAATTTAACGCTAACAACAAATCCAACATTTTAACTTAATCTCTTCGCACCAATATTTAAACTTATAACGATAAATTCTTAAATATACGGATATTGCCGTAGTGATAACAATAATGTATAACAAAATAGTCACAACAACGAACTTTTATTGCACAAAAGTACAACTACTTTTTATGTTCTTCCATTATAAACAAAAATATTAAACTTAGAGACTTTGGGTAGGTTTTAATAGAAAAATTGGATAAGAATTTATCACAACTACCGCTTTGTACACTTGTTCGGAATGATCATAAAATGCAAAATACAAACAACTTATTTAAGAAAAAGTAAAGATGACATACAAAGAAACACGCGAAAGTTGAATAGAAACTAATAATCAACCCAAACGCTCTTATATAAAATACCCGTAATGAAATAACAATCACTCGAACAAGTATATCTTCAAATGTTGATCAATATAAAAAATGAATGGAGTTGGCGGGTGTTTTCTTGGCGTTCCGAACTCCAAGAAAGAAGGAAAAGAGTGAACAAAGTTTATGTGTGTGTGAGAATCAATGATGAAGTGAAAATGAGAATGAATGAATGTTATAAGCATAAATTTTTGACACACAAGCTATGTGTGTGTGTTGCTAGGCGACGGCAAGGGGAGGACAACCAAGGGGGGACCAAAACGATCCACCAATCACATGGTTTCTTGGTACAAGGTTGTTCCCAAATTGATGGAAGTTTGTCTAGGCATTTACATGTTCAAAATTTGAATCCTATGCATGTATATACATGCATAGCCGGTCACACATGAGGCCAAAGGGGGACCAAAATGGTCTCCAAGTTTCTAGGGAACTAGTGCTAGTTGATGAATTAATTTACCAAGCATGCATGCACAACAAAGTATAGATAAATTAAAACACGTAACACGTAAATAACGAATCGAGTAACGGCATCACGAAAAGTTACGAAATTTTAAACATTGCCTTAAAACATAAAAACGCGGCTATTGCCAAAATACTACAACGTTTGGTGTCCCGGTTCGCTCCCGACGACGATTCTTAGATAATAACGAAAGATTTCCCGGTTAAACGGTAAAGCTAAACGAAACTTTTAAAAATTCAAATTTCTAAACAGAAACTATCTAATTTAACTTGAACTAAAAATTCTCGGGTAGTGTCATCATATGCTAATCCAGATTACTGACCTGAATATTATTTGCTAAGTTACCTATATGCCGTAAGTCCCTATTTAATCATGACCGTTAATTGCTATTAGTAAGCGCGAGGTTGTGGATAGAACATATCGGGACTGACAATCCACACCTTTTCCTTGGGTCATTAGTTTTTATCCAAGGTGCATTAACATTGAGAGGTGTTAGGTTGTTGGCAAGCACCTATATTCTGATTTGGGGCACAAATCTAGTTTAAGGCTTCGGGTCATGAGCATAGTGCAGATAATGTAACCGTTTTGACTACTGATGTGTTTTTTCGGAGTCAACTATTACTTCGACTTATGGTCCCACCCTTTTTACCCAGAAAACCTATATTTTCAACTCAACCTATGTGTTGACTTTAGCATGTAATTTCAGGTCCAAAGTATATAAAAGATTGGAAGGAACCGTGCGGGATATCGAATGAAGACGGATTCTATATTTATCGATATCAATGTCAACTTTTAAATATCTTTAAAAACTTAAGTCATCTTTGGTAATATGAAGCTTTAGTTTAATTTAAATATGTACTTGAAATGTTTGTTGACTTTTAAAACATATAGGACCAATGTATGAACTCTGATATTTTGCTATGCATTCGAATGAAATCTTATCATAAAACGTCCATTTAAGGTCGTTTCCTATATCTTGATTATTGTACTATGAAGTCGCACCCCAATGCTACTATTCCGCTGCCTGTCCGGTTTTGGGGGTGTGACAGATTGGTACCAGATCCAAGATTATAGGGAACTGGGTTATTTTCAAAACCTAGTCTATAACCACAAAGTTTAAAGGTTTTCTTTTCTTTAATTTTTAAATACAGAACCTTTCATACGCTATCCGATATCCACAGCGCGCGTGCTACCTTGATTCCTTACTTTTCCGATTGTCATTGATTGCATATATATAATCTTAGATAAATAATAATTGGTTTAAATTCGATCTCTTAACGTCTATCTTTTGACTATCGGTACTATTTCTATACGGTCAATTACGTAACAATCGACCATCCCTGAGTAAAATTTAATGATTATTTATATCATCTCCATATTTATCCATGTGTCCCATGACTCAGCATACCTTACAAATTCTCAAAAACGAATTGATGTACTTGTGTTGCCAAATCATGCCGCCGCAGAAAAGATTTAAGAAAAATCTGTAGGAAGATATTGAAAAGCGTGTGGGACCACAGCCATAGAAAAATAACGAAAAAGACTAGAGCTGACTCAAACAAATACTAGGTGGATCCGAATCCACAAATACTGGTAGAACTATTGGGGTACCAGAGATGCATGGATGTCATAGAAGACCTTTATGAATGGCTAAGCCTCACTCTTTCAAGGGGACGAAGGGCGTGTCGTACTGAACACGATGGTTCGAAAAGATGGAGCAAGTATTTGAGATTTGCAAATGTGCTGAAGATGACAAATGAAGTTTGCTATGTGCACTTTCGAGGGACTGCTCTAACCTGGGGAACAGAACTGTTCAGACTTTGTACTTCTAATGCTAAAACAAGATCCCCTAGAGCAACGTGAAAGCTATGATGACCACGTGAATACTGCCCACAACCTGAAATCCAAAAGGATGAAACGAAGAACCTTTGGACTCAACTCTGAAAGGAGATGATTTGAAGCTAACATATATCGCTCCACTAACTGTTCCTTGATGTGCCTGAATTGGTGGTCCACAGAAAGAAAGAAGATTGGAAAGATACATTCGTAGTATCCTGAAATAATTCAAAGGAAATAACACTTCTTCAAAGCCTCAACTCTTCATGATGCCATTTCATCATGGCCCGTTAACTGGTCGAGCAAGCAAGTTCAGGGTAGGGCTGCAAGAAATGGGAAAGCCAATAAAGGGAAATGGAAGACAACCAGAGAAACAACACAACAATAACCATAAACTACCTAACAACAACAACCCAACAATAACAACAAACAACAATAACAACAACAATAACCATAACAACAACAATAACCGCAATTGAAACAACAATCATCACCAACAACAAAACAAGAGACCAGAAACTGTCAGGGCATATGCTGCAGCCCCAGCTGGAGGAAAGATTTAGCTGTAAAATTTACCAAAATGCAACCGTGTGCAACATACATCATCCCTGGACCTGTCCTCAAAAGTGCCAGAGGATGTCAAAGAATAGGTTCACATGTAGACGTGATTGTAGAATTAGGCTTTCAGGGTGCAAGTAATGACTTCCTGCAAAATGACATGTTTCCGGGTGTAGTGAGAAAGGAACATTTTAAGGACAATGACCCCCGAAAGCAGGGACCAGCAGAATGAGGAGCTCGTGGGAGAGGCTACGTGGTGAATTGAAAATCCCAGCAGAATCCGAATGTGGTTACGGGTACGTTTCTTCTTAATGATCACTACGCTTGTATCCTCTTTGACTTCGGTGCTGAAAAGAGTTTTGTATCTTCTGCGTTTACCCCATTTATTAATATTGCCCCTGCCACTCTAAACACTAGCTACGAAGTAGAGTTAGCAGACGGAAAAGTCGATACACCAATACATTTTACGTTAGTTTCACCATAGTTATGTGTACTCACGTTTCAAAATAGACTTGTACCAACCCGGCTAGGTAGTTTTAATGTTATCAAATGGAATGGATTTGGTTGGCAAACCACCAGCTCTCAATCATTGTTTGAGAAGATTTGTCCCCGTATTCTCTCTGAATGGCAAGATCCTTGAAGTTCAAGGCGAGAGGCCGAAAAGGATCTTCGTTCACTCTTTGCATTTAATCAAGGCTGATGAAAAAAGCTTGAATGACATATGTGTTGTCCATAAGACATTCCCGAGGTATTTTTTTTCCAGACGATATGTTATGTTTACCCTCTTTGCCGAGAGATAAGAATTTCAATTGATCTGATTCCAGCGCATCGCCAGTTGTTAGATCTCCAACCGGATTAGCCCATCAAAATGTATAATTGTCAAACTAGCCCTTAAAGAATTCAAGAGAAGGGTTTTATTCGAGCAAAAGTCACTCACCCATGGGAGCACCCCATGCTCCTTTGTCAAGAAGAAAGACGGTCGAGATATATTAACATGTGTATTGACTACCGAACTACACAAGTTGACTATAAAGAACCGTTACCCTCTCCCCAGAATTTGATCTTGTTGACCCATAAACAAGTTGCTGTTGTTCTCCAAGATAGATCTTCGTCCCCGGATATCATCAGTTGAGAACCGAGGAAAGATGATATACAGAAGACCGCGTTACAGAAACCCGATATGGGCAACTCTTTGAGTTCCCAGTCAAGCCATTTGGGCTGACAAAACGCCCATGCAATAATTGTGGAACTAATGAACCGCGTGCTGCAAGCCGTAATCTGGATCAAATTCGTAATTGCGTTCATTGAACGAAATCTTAATCTACTCAGAGTTAAAAGAAGAGCAGAAGCCACCTGAAGACGAATTTAGACTTACTCAAGAAAGAAGTTGTACGCCCAAATTTTCAAAGAGCGGAATTTTGGTACAAGAAGTAAGTTCCTAGGCTGTGGTCAACCGTATGGTATCCACATAGGCCTAGCAAGTATGAGTCGTCAAGAACTGGAAATGTCCCTGATCACCAACAGAAATCCGTTCATTTCTAGGATTGGCAGGAATACTCTATACCGAAAGGTAATTCAAGAATTTCTTCCATAGATCGCCAAGCCTCTCACCTTGTTGACTCAAAAGAAATATGACAATGTGTGGGGAAATAACAAGAAAGCTTTTACTCATTCTGAAGGAGAAATCTATGCAATGCTCCTATTTAGCAAGCACTCCTCGATGGACCCGACAACTTTGTGGTCTATTGTGAACGCATCAAAACAAGGTTTTGGAGCGTGCCGAGCAGCGGGGCAAAGTGATACGTATTGCTCAAGACAGGTTTAAGAAGCATGAGAAAAATTAATACAGCCGTTGAACCAGTAATTAGGTTGCGGTGGTGTTCGCTCTTAAAATCTAAAACATTATCTTTATGGACGAAAATTGTTATCTTACACTGACCACAATCTCAAGTACATATTTGACCAGAAAGATTTAAATTATGCGCCAAAAGCGGTGGATCGAGCTACTCAGTGACTACAAGGTGTGAGAACAAAATACCCCCACTGGCAAGGCGAACGGTGTGTGGCAGATGCCATTGAGCATAAAGAAAGACTCAAGCCAAGACAGTACGTGCTATGAGTATTACTATCATACTAGACATTTAAGACTAAGATTTTGGAAGCGCAGAGCAAGCTTCCAAGGATCTCAAAGCCCTAACTGAATGGCTTAAAGGATAAGAAAAGACACTTTGAGCACACGAGGTGATGTGAAATACACTTCTTTGACCGTAACTGGATCCATCGGTTGGTGAGTACGGAAAATGATCATGGATGAAACCATACATTCTATATACATTTAGTACAACCGGTGCAGACAAGATGTACTTATGATCATGAGATACTTTTGTATTGGAGGCCTGGTATGAAGAAAGACATTGCGAGATACGTTAGCAGATGTTCTTACGTGTTCTAAGATAAACCAAACATCATAAACCCTTAGGATTTCGTCAGCAACAGAATTCTGTGATTGGAAATAGAAACGATAACAATGGACATTTGTCACAAAGTGCCTAAAAGTAGCAGAGGGGCCAAAGATACTATTTGGTTCGTTAGTGGATGAGATTGACCAAGTCGGCTCTCTTCTTACCTATTCGTGAAGACTACAAGACGGAAGAAATTAGCAAAGATTATACCAATGAGATTGGTATCGAGCCATGGTGGTGCGGTTGTCAATCATTTCAGAGACCGTGATCGGGCTGACGATTCACTTCACACTTAGTGAAAGCATTTCAAGAAGCGTTTGGGTACGAGACTAGACATGAGTACGGCTTACCACCCTCAGACCGACGATCAGAGTGAGCGTACTATTCAGACGCTGGAGGATATGCTTCGAGCTTGTGTTATGGATTTTGGTGCAGTTGGATACTCCATCTTCCCATTGATTGAGTTTTCCTATAATAACAGTTACCGACACAAGCAATTAAGTGCGCACCATCGAGACAGTACGGGCGGAAACAATCCCTCTGATATGCGGAACAGAGTTGGAGAAAGTCAGCTTATGGACCCAGAAATTGTGAAGAAATGACTGAAAAGATTGTGGGTTCAAAATTACGAAAGATTGAAAGGCAAGAAGTCACCAGAAAAAGCTATTCAGATAAGAGGCGTAAACCTCTTGATTTTCCAAAGTTGGGGACCGAGTGTTACTTAAGGTATCTCCATGGAAGGGAGTGGTACGATTTGGTAAGAAAGGAAAGTTTAGCACCATGATATGTGGGACCGTTTGAAATAGTAGAGACATGTTGGACCCGTGGTTTATCGTCTGAAGTACCACCAGAGAGCAAGCTGTGCCACACACATTTCATGTGTCGACCTAGAAATGTTTACTAAGCCAGATGTCAAGTACCTTTGGATGAGATCGAGATTGATTGAAAATCTGCGATTTGTCGAAGATCCTATTTAATCGTAGACGGAATGTGAAGAAGCTAAAGCGAAGAAAATCCATTGGTCAAAGTTCATTGGAACCTCGGCAAGGAGCTGAGTATACTTGGGAAACGAGAATACCCATTTCCGAAGAAATATCTTGCATCTTTCACAGTGAACTGTACTTCCTCCAAGTGCGCAACTTGAGCCTTGAGACAAGCTCTTCTAACCGGAAGAGACTGTAACATTCCGTATATTCAAGGTCATGTTACGAGAATTTACGATAACTAAAATGATAAAGAATAAATATATAACGTACTGTTATGAACTTAAACAACATATTCCATAAAAAAACACAAATTTTGAAAATGTTATATTTTGATAGACTCGTCTTAAATACGAAGGGCATGGACTTAAGAAACGAAAGAAACAGACTATAAACGATGAATGAAACAAACCATTTTTACTAAAGTAAAACTTATTAAATGTTTTTTACTTTATAAATATGATTTCACTAAAACTATTAAGATAGTGATGTAGCTATATAAATTATATGTGTATTAGTTAATCAAAGTAATATAATTTATTAGGGAGTCATATTAAGGCCACTTCGGGTGGACGTCTCGACGAGTTATTGATTTACGATTAAATGTCCTACTCCTCATAACTCACACATGAACCTCTTAATTAAGATAGCCCAACGTAGTAAGATGAGTTATATCAAACATATAAATAATCAAAGAGTTAGTACTTATACGGTCCTATATTGGATTAGTTTGCCTACGGATTCCTTTCGTGATTCATTTTTTCTATTGTGAATACTTGTTGATTACCATTCACTTCGAGTGAGTTCTTAGCCCCCTTTTTTACTTACGTGATTGTTTTTTATAAAATCAATGGGGTGAATTACATTTGCTGTTTTACTATTGGACACAAGAGGTTTTTCTAAGTGTTCTACAAAGTGTATCTATCCATATTTAATGCCAAATATTATTGCTAAGTTACTTTATTGCCGTGAAGTCCCTATTTATCATGAACCGTTAATTGCTATTGTAGTAAGCGCGAGTGTTGTGGATAGATCTATCGGGACTGACAATCCCCACCTTTCCTTGGGTCACTAGTTTGATCAAGGTGCATTTAACATTGAGAGGTGTTAGGTTGTTGGCAAGCATCCTATATTTCTGATTGGGGCACAAATCTAGTTAAGGCTTCGGGGTCATGAGCTTAGTGCAATAATAAACGTTTTGGACTACTGAATGTGTTTCAGAGTCTACTATTACTTCGATCTTGTGGTCCACCCTTTTTACCGATAAACCTATGATTTCACTCAACCTTTGTGTTGACTTTTAGCATGTAATTTCAGGTCCTAGAGTATGAAGATTGGAAGGGAACCGTGGCGGATATCAATGAAGACGGATTCTGTGTTTATCTATATTCAATGCAACTTTTATTATCTTTAAAAACTTAAGTCATCTTTTGGTATTATGAAGCTTTTGTTTAATTAAATATGTACTTGAAATGTTATGACTTTTTAAAACATATGAGTGATGCAAAGTCAGGAAGTGTTGATAGAGGATTTGTAGTTTCAATTGTCAAGTGGGTGTTGTTAGTATTGGTGGAGGAGTGAAAGTTTGTGATGATTGAGGAATGTTTGTGAATACACCTGATGATTCAGTGATAACAGAAACTGGTATTGTAAGAAGAGTGGGTGCCTGAGTTCTTGGGACTTCATGATGGACATGAACATCTAGTGAAGAAACTATTTCTGCATTAGTTTGAGGGATATCTGAAAAATTTAGGAATTTTGATGCCAAGTTGGATGAGTGAGAAGAACTAGTAACAGGAACTTCAGTCTTCTTCGTAAAAGTAGTAATTGTCACATGAGCATCAACAACTTGTTCTTGAGTAGTCTCTAAATTTTCATTCCCTTGTTGAGCTTCATCCATTTCAACATCAGCACCTTTACCTTGAACAATCTCTTTACCAGTCTGAGTGGGTTCTTCCAATTTAGCATCTACATCATTATCAAATTGGTCGGTAGTATCATCCATTCCCTTATCTTCATCACTTTCAATCTCATCATCTTTAGATTTATTTTCTTGATCAACTTCCTCCTCTTCTTGATTATCATCATCAGATTCTTCATCTTGCTCTGAATCAGATTCTTGCTGTTCACTTTCATTCTCCTGTCCACTGCCTTCATTACTTTCCTCTTGTTTGTTGTTGTTGTCGTCTTCATCTTACCCTAAGACTCAGATTCACTCTCAGTAGAGTCGTCTTCTGTCACATCGGGAATCCCTGGTTTATCACCAATTCCTTCACTTATGACGGTAGGAGTGATCTTTTCAACACTTAGAGATTTTTCGGCATCTGTACGAGAACCACTAGGATGTGTCATGTGAAAGTCCCTTAAGCTCTTCCTTCTTACTTCTTTCAGCTAAGCCTTTTCAGTCAAAGCTACTTCAGATAGCAGCTCAATTCCTTTACCTTTTCCTTTCCTTTTCCTTTCCTTTACACTTTGCTTCCACCGGAGGTTCTCTGATGACGATACATGTTGCTGGCTTAGTTGAAGACTTCTTGACTGATCTCTTAACTCGTTTGCCTTTTGTAACAGGTTCTTCATCTACAGGAACTAGATCATTGTCCTTCTTAGTTGGAGAGGCTTTCTTGAATTTTCTAGCAATCTTTGGAGGTACAACACCTATAGCATGGCCAAGATAAGTCTTGTAAGCCTTGGATTCCTTCATCTCAGGACTAGTCAAACATTCAGGTAGAACAGCTCCATAGATCTAAGATGATTCTTTTGTAGAGACAAATCTTAAGGAGTTAATTAAGTAGTCATATTTGGAGGTGTGCATCCCAATTTTGTTTCTCTAGGAGAGTGTCTTTTCTTGAATAAGAAAGTGGTGAATGATAACTTTGGTGAAATAAGGGTAGTACATCTTTTCTTGCTTTTTGTAGACTCTGTTTTCAATCTGGTAGATGAAGTCTTCCCACAGTAATTCCACATAGTTTACATTTTTCTAATGGAACATACCCCAAAGGATTTGAGCTCCGGAGAGACGAAGTTTGTCAAGGCCACTTGGTATGTGCTTAATTACACATACCATTTTCCATTAAAACCGGACTTAAAAGACCAAAAACATACCAAAAATACATTGTATGTGTATGTTTTCATTTATATTGTGCAGGAAACGGATATCCGAGAAAAGGACGAAAAATCAAGCAAAAACGGACAAAACCGAGCACGGAATGGAAGAGCGTGAAAAGACAAAGTCAAAATCGAAGCCAAAGACCAAAAAGTCAAAGTCAAAGTCAACCCCAACAAAGTCAATGGTCAAAGTCGACGCCGAAATCGAAGAAATGTTAAATGGGCCCACCCGTACCCATCTAATGGGTCGGGTCAGCCCATTTAAACATATTATGAAGACCATAAGCCCAAGTACCCTTTTATATTAAATCCCAAAAGCCCAAAATCCCTTAACCCTAAAAAGGCCCAATCTGCCATTAGAAAAGCCCAATCCTTCCTTTAACCACCGTTAGCCTTTATAACCCTTCACCCTTAACTGTCGTTAGTCCAAAGGACTAACTTTGCAATAACAAAAAAACAAAGTTGAGGACTGAAATTGCCAAGTCCTCAAAAACATTCATCCCACATGGACTGGAATTGCAATACGTATATACACATTAAGGGGCCAATCTTGCCACTTTTCCAAACATTTACCCTATAACAAATTAAAACAGAACAACCCTTCCCGCCAAAATTCCCTTGTTCACCCTTCCTGTCCCTCTCAACCTCGATCACTGTTCACTACCCTCCAAAACCATCCCTTTCCCTTGAACCCTACCTTACAATGTCAATGCCAAGTTGGCAATCCTAAACCCACCTATTGGACAAAGAGAAAGACAAGAAAATGAAGGGGTGTGATCAAACGACTTGGGCACAAAGGCAAATCAAGGGCTATGATTGATTGTTGATCTCTCTCACACAAGAAACACAAGAATTGAAGCCTCACTCAGAAGAAACACAAGAGTGAAGACCAAAACCTTATAGCTTTAGTATAAATATAGTCCTTTGTAGCTTATAGAAAAGGTTGAATTTTTGTGTTTAATCAAACTTGTATTAACCAAAATTTTGTACCCTTTTATTTACTGCATTTTAATATATTGTCATTTAAATTTCTTGTTTTTAAATACTTGCATTTTAATTTTAAGCAATTTACTGTTTTCTTTAAATTATTGCCATTTACTTAAGTGTCATTTAAATACTGTTTTCCTAAGGTTTTGTATAAGCTTATGTCATCAAAAGCTCATATAAAAGTCTACTTTGTTTTCTGTCAAAAATATTCAAAAATCCAAGAAAAATCACAAAAAGAAATCATTTGGAGCAAGGTGTATTAAGGAAGGCCTTGGTTTAGAGCTTATAGGAAGCATATAGGTTTGTCATTAAGCTTTTTGAGAGCTTATACACTTGCCATAAGCTAAAGACTGTTTGAGTTTCATTTTCCCATTTTTTTTAAAGTTACTATAGCAGTGCTTATTTAGTGCTTATTTTAGCTTATTCTTGCTTTGTTATGCTTATTGTGATGTTTTACGCTTACTAGTTCCTTTTTATTGCTTATTTGTCATTCATTTTAAGTTTGCTTAAAATCTGTCCATTTTGGCTTTGAAACTGCTTATTTTAACTTGCTTATTTGTCTTCTTATTTGTTGCCACTTTTTGCTTATATTTGCTCAACTTAGCCTACTTGTTATCTGTTTTAACAAAACTTTGCTTAAAACCCTTTAAATCAGTTTTAAAAAGTAAAATCTCAACCTAAAGGGGAGTTTGGCAAAAGAAGGTAAGTGGGTAAATTTGGTATAAAAACCAATTGGGTCATTTTGCAATCTTTTACTTGTCCTTTTAAGTAGGTTTTAGCTGTTTTCAAAAAGTTTTAAAAGCTAAAAGTGAGTTTTCAAGTTTTTTTATTTTGTCTTCAAATCTGTGGTTTTAAAAAGTTTAACAAGTCCTTATTTGATTCAGGCTTTTAAATCCAGGTTTTAGAGTGTTGATTATGTGTTTTTAAGTGTCCTAATAAAGTAGTTCAAGTGTCTTGTGTTTTACCTTTGGTTTTGCAAATTTGTCAAATTTTTGTCAAGTCTTTTAGCATAAAAAAACTACACTTTTCAAATCCAAATTTCAGATAGTAAATCTTGTTTTCAGCTTTTAAAAATTTGTGCACAAGCTCATTAGGAGTTTGTCTCAATCTGTTTCAACTTTATTTTCAGTTTCAAGCTTATTTTATAGCTTATTTTTATGTCTACTTATTGCCCCTTTGTCTTTTTAAAATCAATACCCTGTGCAAACAACCTACCTTTTCAGCTTTTTTTCTTTGCTTATTTTTGTTCCAAACTTTATTCTTTTTTGCTTATTTAGATAGCCCTTAGGTCAGTCTATAAGCCCATATAAGCCATATAGCCTTTAGGTGCCTCTAGTGCTTAAAATTTAAGCCCAAAAGTGACCCTAAGGACTGTTTGTATGCAGTTTAAGCCCCTATTGCTTATTGCTTTTCTTGCTTATTTGTCTGATCCTTTGTGCTTATTTTTGTTTAGGTTAGCTTATTAGGGTTAGTTCAGCATCTTTTTTGGCTAATCTTTTAATCTCTCTAGCTTAATTAGCCTAGCAGTTAAGCACTCTTAGGACTTAGCTTAAAAAAGCTAATATGCCCTTTTCCTTTGCTTTTTCTTAGCTTATTTTTAAGATTCAAAAAAAATTTTGTTTTTTTTAATTCTGCTTATTTTTCCTAGTTTTATAAGTTAAAAAAAAAAATTATAAAAAGGGAAGGCCCAAGGCTCGAACCCCAGACCTCACCCTTTAACACAAACACACTAACACCGCCCTCTACTACACACTCGCCCTTGGGACTTTTCTGTCATCCCTCCCACCATTTAATCTTTTATACACATTTTTCCCTATTTGCTTTTCAGCCAACTTTTGCTTATTTTCAGCTTATTTATAAGCTGTCTTTTCCAGCTTTTATTTTTCCCAAATCCAGCATAGCTTAATCTATTTTCCAGTATTTTTTCAGATTTTTCCAATTAAGTTTAGTATTTTTTATAAATTTTTCTTTTCAAAACTGTTTTTAATTCATTAAAAATTAAATAAAAGTCAAAAAAATATAATTCCTTTTTTCAAAATTTTCTTTTATCAAATAGAACCTAGGAAAATAAAATTTGCTTTCGTAGGGTTATTTTTGCAAAATTTGGTCTTTTAAAGAACGGGTTTCGGGTCCGGTTCTCGTTTTTAGGTTTTAATCACTTTTAGCTTTCGTTTTTAGGTTTTCTTTACTCGTTTTTTCATTTTAATTGTAGAAATTAGAAAACCAACTCCAAAAGTCTTTAACCATTCAAAAACGCGATCACAAACGTCTTCGATTTTCAATTTGCACCTCGACGGGATTACGACTTCGGGTAGGTTTTGAAAGATTATGCTTTGGATAAAAGCGAATCTTTTAAAAGCCTCTTGGAAAACTTACTATTGATAAAATCCTTATATTTATATATATTTATTATCTATTTATTATCTATTTATATATACGTGTTCGGATCGAATCACCACTAGTCTTTCCAGATAAACTCCGGTTGATAAGAGCAGCAAAAGTTCTCCACGGTTGATGCATCTGATCGACAACAACATCATTGAGTGAATTGATCACCCTAGTATGACCGAGTTCTCTTAAGAAAGACACAGTGTCTACTTTAGAGGGAAGGGGATCAAATTCTCTATCCGGTACTCTTAGGCAAATCTAAAAGATATCTCTGAAGACTTCCAAAGTAAGTTTGAATCGTTTCTTCTTGTCAATCTTGAATCTGAAGAAGGTGTCATGCTTATATACAGAATTCCAGAATTGGTGCATGTACACTTCAAGGACATCAGCGGTGATGAGAAATGCAGGATAGCATGAAGTGAGTGCAATAGCATCCAGAGTGACTTGAAATGTTGGTTCTCTTGGTGTCAACCAACAAGGGATTCTTCCATTGCATTTATCGATGTCTATTCTATTCTCCTTGTGAACAAGCTCAAGATCAAGCTTGGTTTGTTGAGAAGTGATGGAAGACATGATTCTGCTAAGATTTGTCACATACAGTTCATATACAAACAAATATATATATATATATAACAGATGGACAATTTAGACCATGATGCATAATTTTTGATGCAGGACAGGATTTACAATAGGGGATAGGTAAACAAATACAAGGCAACACATTAATACACAAGCACACAGTTCAAAGAACTAATACACAAGCAAACAATTCAGAGAACTAGTACACATACACACAGGATAAGCACACATACTCATATATCACTTTAACTATAGGCTAATTATTGAAATCAAGGCAATCACTTAAGATATCTAAAGGAAATTACACCCAATTTAATCACTAAGTAACAAGATAGGGATAAATCATACTTAGACTAGGTTATTCAATTGGATTATCAAGATTACGAGATTATTTCTATAAGAAAAAATCAAGTATAGTTCGCCTATAGTGTGTATAATTCACCTGTGCAAACTAACTATGTATAATTCGCCTGTGTAAATTAACTATGTATAATTCGCCTGTGCAAATGACCTATGTATAGTTCGCCTGCTAAAAACATTCATGTATAGTTTGCCTGTTAAAATTTCATGTATAGTTCGCCTGTATAGTAGTGTATTGTTCGCCTGTGTAAAATAAACGTGTAGTTCGCCTGTATAAATGAACGTATAGTTCGCCTGTCTAAATGAACATATTGTTTGCCTGTGAAAAATGTATATGTATAGTTCGCCTATTCACGTTTTAACTCTAACATATTTCACATTTTTAGGCAACAATATCTATCATATCATGGTCACTTAGCATCTAGGAATCAATCTAACATCTTTAACTCACAGATTATCCACCAAAATCTTGATTCGTGTCATGTTCGACCCATATGAACACAAAAACCTACCATAATCAATATATTTCATACAAACAAGTTATATTATACTCAAATTCACTTGAACATTTATTATAGCACTTCTAATCCCAAACCCACAAACTTTTTCAAGTTTTTACCCATTTTCAATAATTTTTGACATCAAGAATTGAGCAAAACATATGAATAAGTTATCCCCATTAAAAACTAGTATGGGTACAACAACTAGACCCCTAAGCGACTAAAACCCCTCTATCAATTTAACTTTTCATACACCTTTTCAAGGTGATAAGAGTTAGGTCAATTTTAGGGTTTTTCGAACATTAAATCATAAAAAGGTTAGATGTATGGTAGATTTATCATCATAATAGGTGTACCTTTAGCTTAGAACGAGAATTGAACGAGTTCTTGAAGGTTTGCAAGTTTAGCAATGGAGGCTTAAGGTATGTGAATGTGTTTGTGTCCGTGTGTTTAACAAGGACGAGGCAAAGGGGGTGTTTATGTTTGAATCTTTTGAGATTTGGCATAAATGCCCCTTAAGGTTTAATAGCACTTCAAATTTTCTTAAAAACTTATCCTAAGGCAAGCACACAAGTTTGGCAAAAGGCAAAACTAGTCCCTAAGGTTTAGTAAACAGGAAAAATTCACACAAGTTGCATTAATACCCCTATAAGATTAAACATATATCAAATAAAGCCCGATTGAGTTGACATTTATCAACTCCCCTTTAATTATTTACCTGACACCATCAAAACCTTTTCCGATTGACACCTTATTAATTATGAAGAAGATTTGACAGTTTCTCCCCCTCAAATAAGGACCCGTTTTCTATTGAAAGAGCTGTAGTTGTTATTTGATGGATCAAAATTGTCTTAAAAAATGATTTTCTGATGAATCTGAAAGATGATTATTTTATATTTTGAAAATCAACACCCAAGAAAATAAGATTTCTCTTATTTTTACACATAAGCGCACTGACACGTACACTTACAGATTATAATAAGCACGGGTTGTGATGCAAAATAATCACAAGCCTTTAAATGAATATAAAGTAATTCATTCCCGAGAAAATTAATTCTCGTTATGAGGTCAAGTAGTTTTTTTTAACAACATACTTGCCTTTAAGATGATGATCGGGTTACTATCGGAAATAATAGCAAGCCATTTTAGCATGTTTTGAAAGCTTTTGAAACTTCTGCTCGAACTTCATTTACAGCCTCGTATCATTATTGAATGATATTTCTAAGGCCGTAAATGTTATCGATTTTTAGAAGACATGCTAGAGATACATATTTTTATATTTTTCTGATTTTTCAATTTTTTTCTTTTGTTTTTGTAAAATTTTATAAATGGAAAATCTTTTTGGATTTTTTATGTTTTCATATATACATATATACAGGATATGAGTTACCACCATCACTCGTCCGTTTCCTCTGCCAAACGTTTTAACGTTTCTGGAGACATGCTTTTCATACCTAGCTTATCGATCAAGAAGTTAAATCTCTCTCGAGGCAACGGTTTAGTAAAGATGTCAGCCAGTTGGTATTCAGTCGGGACAGAGTATAGCCACGAATCCATTCTCACACATGCTCCTTTAATGAAATGGTACGAAATATGTGGTGCTTTGCTCTTGAATATTGAACATTGTTGCAGCATAAAGCAATCGCACTCTTGTTGTCGCAGTACAGAGGGATCTTATTGAATTGAAAGCCATAATCTGTTAGCTGTGAACGCATCCAAAGGATTTGTGAGCAACACCCAGATAAGGCAATATCTTACATACATCTGTACTCGATATAACAATCTCTTTTGCTTCTTTGACACAGCTAACAAGTTTGTCACCTGAAGAACTGAGCGCTTCCCGAACTACTACATCTAGTGTCCTGAGACACCCGCGTGATAGGAATCTATCTGCATAAGCTATGAGTGACATAACGGTACCTTCGAGTAATATATACCTAAGTTAATGTTCCGTTACAGGAATCAAAAGATCCGTTATCACCGTTTTGAAAGGCTTTCGTAGGCTTAGCCTGATACCGGGCACATAAGCAGACAACATAGTTAAGGTCAGTGTCTAACTGGCTGGTAAGTATACATTAATGATCCAATCATGCCACGGTAAGTGTATGCATCAACTTGTTTTCCCCTGTAATCTTCATACCAGTTCTTGTTTTCAAATCATTAGGTTTGTCGACATAATCATTTATAATGCAAACTATATTTTTTACAATTTCAGAATCATATTTAGAGTTGGTTTATGAAGATGCCTCTGGACATGAGATATTTGTAACCTCAAAAGACTGACATTTGCCCCCAACATCGACATCTCGAACTTAATGTCATGCAGATTAGCAAACTCATCCACACTAGCCAGTATTAGTTGATTAAATATTAATCGTCACATAAATTTGTACAGTAATATGGTCATTTCCAGCATGCCGTGTAAAAGTGTTGATCAACAGCACCTTTGGAGAATTGTTGAAGGATGAGGAAAGCTTAACAGCATATCAATACCATTCATTGGTGCTTTGTTTAGACCGTAAAGACCTTTTGGAGCTTGTACACTATGCGATGGTTGTCCCTGGCAACATATCCTTTTGGTTGAGAAACGAAGACCTAATCTTGAGCTCGCTCATTTCAAGAAAGCCATTTTGATGTCCATATGGTAGAATATCATAATCCCCTCCCTTGATGAGCGATCATTTGCACGAAGATGCGAATGGCCCAATCTAGCAACATGCAAATGATATCTTCTAATTGATTCCTTCTTTCTTGTCTAAATCCTTGAGCAACTAGTCGAGCCTTATTCTTTCGTACCCCACCAGATTCATTTGTTTTGACCCTATAAATCCATTTGAGCTTGATCAAGAACGCGTTATCTGGACACGACACCAATTCCCAAACTTTAAGTCTTTCAAATTCATGAATTTTTTCTTGCATTGCATCGATCCATGATGGTTTGGTCATTGCTTGTTTGAAGTTATTGGGTTCTACTGAAGTAAGGAAGGCATCAAAATAACACCATATGACATCAGTTTTGAGTTGCTTTCTTATAGATACAGAGCGAGATGGATCACCGATCATGTTTGTTATAGGATAATCCTTAGTCCATCTTCCAATGTGTTCAAATGGGGTGTAGAGTTGTCTCACATTAGATGATGATCCTTAAGAAGCTGAGTCTTCATGATGAGATTCATTAAGTGGATCATCATGAAATGTTGGTATTTTTAGTAATTCTTCAAAACCTTAAGAAATGATTGGAGACTGTTCATGTTCTTGTGATGTTGGAATACTTGTTGATGGAGCATCCTGGTCAATTGAAGTTGACAAAGAAGACAGCTAAAACTTCAGCTCATGGAGTCGCAGCTTCTTAAACTAGCAGAAGAACAACAATTATGATTGAGGATTAAAGTATTCGACAAACAATGGCTTGAAACAAACGATCCCAATCTACCTCTGTTGGTGTAATACCAAGGTTGATTGAGAACTGGACTTTAACAGAGTCATGTAAACTGGAAGTAGTCAGAGGTCCCATATAATGAAGCCCAGTCCCTGAACTGAATTGTTTGATAAGCCCATCCCTATTAGCGTCATCCGAACGTTACAGAATTATTTCAATAATTAACCGGATCCTTCTGCTGTAGATTCTGAACGCTTTCTTTGCAGGCGCGTAACCAATGAAAATCCCAATGTCTGATTTTGCATCAAATTTACCCAGATCCTCATGGTCATTGGTAGGATATCAAATTGAACCAAAGACATGAAAGAATGATAGGTCCGATTTCTTGCCTTGCATAAGCTTGTATGGAGTTTTATTGTATCGAAGGTGTATCAAAGAACGGTTTTTGGTGTAACAAGCAATATTGATAGCTTTGGCCTAGAGAAATAATGAAGCCTTAGAAAATATCAGCATAGTTCGAGCAGCTTCTACAAGAGTCCAATTTTGCCTTTCGACAACACCGTTCTACTGAGGAGTGCGAGCTACAGAAGTTTGATGCGTGATGCCAACATTTTCATACCATTCACGAAGTGTCTGATTGACAAATTCAGTTCCATAAAGCTTTGTTCTAGGAACATTTTGACCCTTTTAAACGAACTTGTATGTTTTTAATACATTTGATGATGGCCGCAGGAGCTTTATCTTTTGTCTTCAAAAATCTAACCCGGGTAAATTTTGAGTAATCGTCGACTATCACTAAGATATACCTTTTCCCGTTAATACTTGCCACACGCATCGGGCCACACAAATCCATATGCAAAAGATATAGTTTTTCTTGGTAAGTGTCTTCAGCTTTAGGTTGATGAGAGGATTTTTTTGCTTTTTCCTAATGCACATGCTGAACACATATGATCTTTCTGAAATTTAAGTCTAGGAAGTCCTCGTGCAAGACCATCTTTAGCGAGCTTGTTCAAAGTACCAAAGTTGAGATGAGATAATCGGCGGTGCCATAACCAGCTCTTAGTCTTTGACGCTTTGGATAGAAGACAGATCGGAGATGATATAAGCATGTCATCAAGAGAAATTATGTACAAAATTATGTCTCGGGACCCTGAAAGTAGATCGACACCTTCTAAATTGCGAATAAAGCAAGTGTTTTTCCGAAATGCAACTTCAAGATCCGCATCACAAAATTAGCCAACAATAAACAAGTTATGTCCAAGCCTGTAACAACCCCCAAAATCACAACAACGCAGCGGAATACCACTTGGGGTGCTACTTCATAGCATAAAGTACAAGTTACAGAAAACGACTCTAAGTAAGACGTTTTGAAAAGTCAACCATTCAATAATTTTTATAAAATATCAGAGTTACAACAAGTCCCACTTGTAATGTATTAGAAAACATTGTCAAAACGTTTATTTAATGGTACTCAAATTGTAAAGCCTTCAAAAATATATTTGTATCCGCGCGACTTGAATGCTCCCAATGCTCAGCTAGCAAAATAATAACCTGAGAAAATACATGCAAAATCGTCAACAATGATGTTGGTAAATTCATAGGTTTAAGTAAAAGCAGTATTGAAATAATTCAAGTAAATATTTTCAGTAATAAAATCAGCGCTACAACATTTTCAAAGTATTATTTCCGAAATCCAAGTAGTGATTCGATAAATCAAGTAATATTCAATAGTGGACCACAAGGTTTAAGATCAGCCAGCGACAGTATTTCAAAGTATAATTCAACATTACCGCATTGAGCTCATGACACCGAAACCTTGACAATAACGCATATCAAATGCAAATACAGTTGCCCTAGTACTAGGTATTATTGCCTCATACCTACGATTCTCAATACAAATCGTCCGTTAAAAAGGTGCTCGAAAGAATTCGATTCAGACCTCGAACGGGGTTGTCAAACCCAATAGATCTATTAAATGTACTAGCGTTCACCCCTACAGGGCAATTAACGGTTCATGAAATTAGGGACTTTGGCAATAGCGACTCATGCAGGTAATTTCATAATCGGGTCAGGCATACCCTTCAAGCACTTGTGTTCCATTAGTAAAACAAATAATGTGTTCAAAACTCACGGTTTTGTAAATAGATAATCAATGACCTCAAATCATGTAGTAAGCAAATCAAGCTTTAATAAGTTTATGAGTAAACAACCAAGTATCATCCGTGTATTAAAAGTCATGTAGTAAGCAAGCAGAAGCTTTAGTAAAAATATTCATGTAACACTTGGGTATTAGAAATTAATGAATTGACTTAGTAAAATGAGCATGTATTCTCACCCCGAAAATAGTTTATGAAAACCATTAAAGAGAAAAGGTGGGGCTATGAACTCACCGAGAAGCAATGGAGCAGTAAGTAGTGAAGTTAGATCGATAAACACAGAAGTCAACCAAGAGCGTCAGAACGTCATGTATGCCTAAGTATCACCTAAAAAATAAAGGCGACTTAGTACGGTAAACTACAACTCACACAATGACAATACGCAAAAGATACAAGAGAATCATCGTGACATGGTATGGCATTTCCTACCCATTTAACCAAGTGAGATTTATCCAAACATCCCTTTAGGACCTGAACTAATCAATTCCATATGTATTCCATTCTTATGCCTTAATCAACCCATTTACAAAATCGTTTACGTTAATTAATCCATTTTAAAACGATACGACTTTATAAAATTCTGCCCTTACCCGACTTAATGAACATATATCTCAATATCCGTAACAGGTATAAACAAACGGTTTTCACCTCAATCAAGCTTAATGAACCTAGTTTACTGATGTTATCAACCAAACACTACAATGTATCCAGAACCTAAGTGAAATGACCAATTTACCCCTACGTACACAATCTGAGTTTTGGAAACAATTTCCCCGCTTCACCATTTTGATCATATCTCACAATCCGTAACTAGTTAGAACCCCATTCAAAAGCTCAAGTTTAAATCTATCAATTATCTACAACTTTTAGTTTTAGAAAAACAGTACCTAGGTTCAAAATTTTTAAGATATATTCGTTTGAAAATCTAGGCACAATTTCTAGTTAGTTTTGCCATTTTGATCGTAACTCATTCATCCGGAATGGTTACGGTTCTATCCAAAGAACCACATGGTCCTCATATGTTGTACCCTTCACACATGTAAAAACCCAGTAGTCTCTAGTTCAAAAATTATCCATTTTAGGTCAAACAATCTGCCTAGTAAATTCTAGGTACACACTAAGTTTGTTTCCACCGTTTTAGTCGTATCTCGACCATCCGGAAGAGTTGGATTTCCATCCAACTCACCACTAGGACCTGAGACAAATACCTAATTATCTATGTAAATAACCAGTAGGCCTTAAGCCAAAAATTTACCATTGAGACCCAAACTATCTGCAAGTCACCCATTTTGACAAGTTTCACTAATTTGGCCATAACTTGATCATCCGGACGAGTTACCGCTCCTTCCAACTCGCCACTTATACCTTAGACAATTATCTACCCAATCAAGTCATAAAATAATAGACCTTAAGCCAAATATATTTCGACAACACTCTCACCACCTGTTGTCCCATTTCAATATTCCAACAACTTTCAATCAAATAACCTAACTAATGTTTCTATCATCCTAACAACATTTTAATGCCATACCCATCACCATGAGTCCCTCACAAACACAAATACACATCAAATCCAGAAATCATTAAATAAAAATAATGAAGTATAATGAGAAATAAAATAATACAAGAAGATTAGGGCTTACTATGATGATTAAGAGCTAGTGAAAAACACAATCAAACCCCCTTCCTTTGTTCGTATATCCGAACCAAACAAACACCCAAACTAATCAAACCCTTGATGAACTTTTATAGACCTTCTAATTCAGCCCATAACCTATGAGAATGATGATCTTAAATATGTTTTGAAGATATTATAACTTAAAAATTATAACTAGGACAGCAACTATTATTTCCTAAAAAGCTGAATTTTTAGTAACAATTTTCCTAAGTTCAATTGGCCGTAAAAACTTCGTTTTTAAGAGTTAGTTGTAGATGCCTATATCATCGAATCTGAAGCTCTCAACATTAACGAACATCCTCTTCAATAATCTAAAAGGCTATTAAAATCAGATTAAAAATATTTATGACACACGTATAGGGCTGTCGATTTTTTGCATTATTCGCACTAAACAGAAACCGTACAACACCCAATTTCACTTCACCACAACTTCACAATAACCTCTAACTAGCCCAACCCCATTCACTAATCATCTCAAACTATTAATCCAACCTCAAAAATTCAACATGCACTATAATTCATGAATTCTAGATATAAAATCAAACACATGCAATCAATAATAAAATTAATCAACATAAAAGGGTTAATAAATTACTTACAAATACTTAAGAAATTGCAGAATGGAAAATCAAAAAACAATTCAAACCCCCTTGGGTTTGATCTTGGACCGAACCACAACAAAAAACCAAAAGTCCTATACTTGATTTTTTATAACCCAAATCTTGCGTACACACTGAAAATCAAAACCCTTGTATCTCCAATTGCACCCAATTAGAATCAAAACCACGAAAAAAATCAAAATCTAAGAATTCAAGAATCTTGAGAGAAAACATTGCATGTTGATTAAACTTTGAAAATAATTGTAGTGTGTGTGTGTGTTTCGGCTTATAAGTGGAGTGGGTATGGGCTTTTATAAGAAATTTGTATAAAAGGGAGGACTTGGGCTTGGGTTATAAAAAAATGTATATCCTTGGTGTGGGCTTGTGTTGGCTGCCGAATACAAGGAAGAAAAAGGGAGGGGCTTCGGCCCATTTTTGTTAAATGCTTTATATCTTTTAAATCTCGGGCCCAAAGATTTATCTAGCTCGTTAAATTTTAAATTCTTAATAAAATACAAATTCTGACTTGGTTTCAGCCTAACACGAATAAAAGATGAAAAATTCTAAATAAAAATTAAATAAACTCTCACGATTAAAATATGGGATTTGTTGATTTCTTGATCGATAACGGATAATTTCCAAATATAGGATTCGCGAAAAATTTAAACGACGATTTCATAAAAATCAACTAAAATACTAAAATTAATTCTATAAAAATTTAGAAATTAAATATAAGCTCGGGATAAAATAGTGACCTTAAATACGAGGTTTTATATCCTCCCCTCCTTACGGGAGCGCCATCCCGGTGCTCGATTCACCTTAATCGTCTACGGTTTACTTATGAAGAGATGAGGAAATACTCAGGTCCTCGTCGAGATTTCCAATGAAAATTAAATGAACAAATGTTAAAGCATCAAATATATGCAATGAGCATGAGCGAACGGATTGAATGTCGTGAGAATTCTTTAAAGGGAGGATAAAATATATGGCTCGAAGATAAAGCCATTGGAACGAAGAATTTAACAAGTCGTCAATGCTTGGAAGTGGTATGTGATTCATTACTATTAGCTTATCAAGTTCGCGGCGGGCGATACACATTCGGAAAAATCCATATAACAAATTACGAGTCGAAAGGAGTTCATAGCCTAAAGAATGATTCGTACAGAAGAACGCACGCTATGTCGGATACACATAAGCCCACTCATTCACAATTCTTCACTTACATAAAGAGGCGTCCCAATCCATGTAAGTGAAGAATTATGAACTTATGGTTCGACGGTTTATAATTTCCTTATTCAAATGAAGAAGCGTCATAATTCATTTCAATAAGATGATTATAAATCATCCTACTTAAGTATGGCCGACACAAAACACAATATCAAAACAAGACCAAATGCTACATTAAGTAAAAAGGAGTGTCTCCTTGACGGCATGATTCTTCAAAATCATAAAAAGTAACGAGAAAAAGAATGAGACGTTAGTCAATCACGTTTCAATGGTAAGTGCCAAAAGGCGGCACGATCCAAGGTGACAAGTTAAAGTCGTACTCCCATCGACTGGAAGACTTCAAAACGATGGATTACGAAACAACATATGTGATTCAAAAGCATAAAAAGAATTGTTCTAACTCGGAGTCGAATGGTAAAATAATCTGTGGAATTGATAATCTACGCCGAATTTCAATATCATCAAAAGGGAATAAAGTAAAGTCGCGCAAATGTTTCAGAGATCACCACATCACTCAAAATATATTGAAGTAAACGATCTCATTAAGACATACATGCAAGTAATTATCGTTACGTGGATGATTTCACATTTAGGCTTCGGTTAGCACTGGCATTAAATCAAGCTCACCTAAAGCGTATCAACAACTCATACACAACATGCGGGTAGGCGTACCCCTCCGATCCTAATCATAATATAATATCAGTAGACGTACTCATCCGATCCAAATTTCAAATCACGCTAGCCATAACACCAAGGCGACACAACGACCTTGAATAGTTTAACTCACATAAATCACTTCTATATAATTAGATAACGACAAACAAGAAGATGCGCATAAGAGATTAAAAGAAGGTAGCTCATATATGTACGGGTATCCTTATTTGATACTAGTATTGATGTTCGAGTGAGAAAATAAGAAAACAGGAAGTACGCGATAATCGGAGTGGTCAATATATATATAACCGACCGATATAAGGTAAATAGTAAGGCGTCATAAAATAGACGTAAGAGAGCGAAGTCATAACTAAGTGTTATATACTCATTATTCATGTAATAGCAATAGGGATGCAAAAGAGAGCATATAAGTTACCTGGGAGCAAGCAAGCGCGAATATCGGACAATGGTGAATGACTCTTAAAAGTTTTCGAAAAACGGTTATAGTTTAGGTTTTGAAAAACGACCTAGTTCTCCTTAACCAGTGCTCTGATACCACTCTGTAGCACCCCCCAAAAATCACAACAACGCAGCAGAATACCACTTGGGGTGTTACTTCATAGCATAAAGTACAAGTTACAGAAAACGACTCTAAGTGAGACGTTTTGAAAAGTCAACCATTCAATAATTTTTATAAAATATCAGAGTTACAACAAGTCCCACTTGTAATGTATTAGAAAACATTGGCAAAACGTTTATTTAATGGTACTCAAAATGTAAAGCCTTCAAAAATATATTTGTATCCGCGCGACTCGAATGCTCCCAATGCTCAGCTAGAAAAATAATAACCTGAGAAAATACATGCAAAATCGTCAACAATAATGTTGGTGAATTCATAGGTTTAAGTAAAAACAGTATTGAAATAATTCAAGTAAATATTTCAGTAATAAAAGCAGCGCTATAACATTTTCAAAGTATTATTTCCGAAATTCAAGTAGTGATTCGATAAATCAAGTAATATTCAATAGTGGACCACAAGGTTTAAGATCAGTCAGCGACAGTATTTCAAAGTATAATTTAACATTACCGCATTGAGCTCATGACACCGAAACCTTGACAATAACGCATATCTAATGCAAATACAGTTGCCCCAGTACTAGGTATTATTGCCTCATACCTACGATTCTCAATACAAATCGCCTGTTAAAAAGGTGCTCGAAAGAATTCGATTCAGACCTCGAACGGGGTTGTCAAACCCAATAGATCTATTAAATGTACTAGCGTTCACCCCTACAGGGAAATTAACGGTTCATGAAATTAGGGACTTTGGCAATAGCGACTCATGCAGGTAATTTCATAATCAAGTCAGGCATACCCTTCAAGCACTTATGTTCCAATAGTAAAACAAATAATGTGTTCAAAACTTACGGTTTTATAAATAGATAATCAATGACCTCAAATCATGTAGTAAGCAAATCAAGCTTTAATAAGTTTATGAGTAAACAACCAAGTATCATCCGTGTATTAAAAGTCATGTAGTAAGCAAGCAGAAGCTTTAGTGAAAATATTCATGTAACGCTTGGGTAGTAGAAATCAATGAATTGACTTAGTAAAACGAGTATGTATTCTCACCCCGAAAATAGCTATGAACTCACCGAGAAGCAATGGAGCAGTAAGTAGTGAAGTTAGATCGATAAACGCAGAAGTCAACCAAGAGCGTCAGAACGTCATGTATGCCTAAGTATCACCTAAAAAATAAAGGCGACTTAGTACGGTAAACTACAACTCACACAATGACAATACGCAAAAGATACAAGAGAATCATCGTGACATGGTATGGCATTTCCTACCCATTTAACCAAGTGAGATTTATCCAAACATCCCTTTAGGACCTGAACTAATCAATTCCATATGTATTCCATTCTTATGCCTTAATCAACCCATTTACAAAATCATTTACGTTAATTAATCTATTTTAAAACGATACGACTTTATAAAATTCTGCCCTTACCCGACTTAATGAACCTATATCTCAATATCCGTAATAGGTATAAACAAACGGTTTTCACTTCAATCAAGCTTAATGAACCTAGTTTACTGATGTTATCAACCAAACACTCCAATGTATCCAGAACCTAAGTGAAATGACCAATTTACCCCTACATACACAATCTGAGTTTTGGAAACTATTTCCCCGCTTCACCATTTTGATCATATCTCACAATCCGTAACTAGTTAGAACCCCATTCAAAAGCTCAAGTTTAAATCTATCAATTATCTACAACTTTTAGTTTTAGAAAATTAGTACCTAGGTTCAAAATGTTTAAGATATATTCGTTTGAAAATATAGGCACAATTTCTAGTTAGTTTTGCCATTTTGATCGTAACTCATTCATCCGGAATGGTTACGGTTCTATCCAAAGAACCACATGGTCCTCATATGTTGTACCCTTCACTCATGTAAAAACCCAGTAGTCTCTAGTTCAAAAATTATCCATTTTAGGTCAAACAATATGCCTAGTAAATTCTGGGTACACACTAAGTTTGTTTCCACCATTTTGGTCGTATCTCGACCATCTGGAAGAGTTGGATTTCCATCCAACTCACCACTAGGACCTGAGACAATTACCTAATTATCTATGTAAATAATCAATAGTCCTTAAGCCAAAAATTTACCATTGAGACCCAAACTATCTGCAAGTCACCCATTTTGACTAGTTTCACTAATTTGGCCATAACTTGATCATCCGGACGAGTTACCGCTCCCTCCAACTCGCCATTATACCTTAGACAATTATCTACCCAATCAAGTCATAAAATAATACACCTTAAACTAAATATATTTCGGCAAAACTTCCACCACCTGCTGTCCCATTTCAATATTCCAACAACTTACAATCAAATAACCTAACTAGTGTTTCTATCATCCTAACAACCTTATATTGCCATACCCATCACCATGAGTCCCTCACAAACACAAATACACATCAAACCCAGAAATCATTAAATAAAAATAACAAAGTATACTGAGAAATAAAATAACACAAGAAGATTAGGGCTTACTATGATGATTAAGAGCTAGTGAAAAACACAATCAAACCTCCTTCCTTTCTTCTTATATTCGAACCAAACAAACACCCAAACTAATCAAACCCTTGATGAACTTTTATAGACCTTATAATTCAGCCCATAACCTATGAGAATGATAATCTTAAATATGTTTTGAAGAGATTATAACTTGAAAATTATAACTAGAACTTGAAAGCCTTTAATACTTGAATATAATTAGCTAGAATTTTTATATGAAAATGATGATGGTGGTAAGGCTATGAACGACCAAGGGGATCCAAGAGAGAGTGATTATCCTTTGTTGATGATAACTATGAGAGTGCTAGTGTGAGGAGTGATGATATTGCTTCAAGACATGCAAAAATGAAGTTACAAGTGTCCCATTAAGTCATGTAAACATGACACATAAACATGGTTATCCCACCATATGGTTGCGACATGTCATACCTGGGAAGAAAAGGGATAGATAGTTTAATTTTTATGTTATTATTTGTATAAGTGGGTAGTTTTAGGGCCAACGGGTAAAAACGTAAAATATTGTAAGAGTTAAGGCGGAACCACAAAGCGAAAACGTAAATGATAAAAATAAAATTACAACATTTGGGATACTTTTATGAAATAATAAAAATACCTAGAGCGCGTAGACTAATATTTAGTCCAAAGCAAGGTTTACTTTTAATAAACTTTTTATTACGACCGCAAGACAACCTATTCGGTTAATCAAAAAATAAATTTTACTCCAAAGTAAATTAAATAAATAAAGTATGGATTAAAATAATGACCTAAAATTCACGAGGAATATAATGAGAATATTTCACTACATGGGACATGTAGACGGATAAAAAACCTAAATACGGCTCAAGAATAGCATAAATGCGGATTTTCGCCAAATCGGCTAAAAGTAAAACACAAAATTTTTATTCAGAAATAAGAACAGGAACGAAGTCGAGATTTAATATTGACCTTAAAAATACGAAATGTTACAGTAGCATGGACGAAGGATGGGTGGTAACGAGGGACGAGTAAAGAAAGCTGAAGAAAAAGTATGTTGATCCCACTTCAATGGATCTTGAATTCCTTAGATTGTGTAAGGTTTAGTTATGCAAGATAAATCCTACACTACTATGATATAAACTTTGTTTGATAATACTAAAGATTATGCGAAATATAATCTTTAATATAAGAAGAATTCTTCAATGAAACAATAATTCTAATGAACACACAAATTAACAAACAAAAGCTTCAATATATTAATACGAATACTCTAACTAGTATTAGGGTTACAAAACCTTGAAGCTATAATAATTCTATGAATGACACATTTTTTAATACTTAGAATTCTATACCCTAGGACCTCCTTTTATACACCAAGGAGTCCTAATGGGATTACAATATTTTCCTAAGTTATCATGATCATCTAAACAAATAACTTATACTTATCTTTTACAAAAATATCTCATATATATCACATAAGCAATCTTTATCTTTTCTCTGAGCAGTCTTTATCCTTTCAACAGTTGTAACTGTTATACCAGCAGTATTAACTTTCAACACCAACAGTAGTAATTTTTGT
>BQNB010025639.1:0-52739 GCA_026074375.1 Tanacetum coccineum
AAGATCGCAAGATGGCAAAGACGATAAAGACAATGACAAAGGCTCAAAGTTAAGATCGCAAAGCATGAAGGAACAAGTTTACAACAAAGAACGAAGACAAAGACCAAGAACACTCGAGCTTAAACGACAAAAGCAATCTCACTGATCTCATGAAGGAGTGTCATCAATGAACTCACTTCGGGAGAGATTGTTAGCCTCAATTTTATTGAGTCAATAAAGGAAGCTCGTTCCCGTGTTCAAGACCTCACTTCGGGGGAGATTGTTAGCCTCAATTTATTGAGTCGAACAAGGAAGCTCGGTCACTCTACGATGGAGCTTCGGTCTTTAATTAGTTAATGTTGTAACAGGATAATATCGGGAATCGGGCTCGATAGTTAATCTAATATTGTATATGTTTCGGGTTTAATCCCAAACAAAACCCGAGCCCGGGTCCTAGTTAAATATCCCGCGCGTCACATTAAATGTGTAGGGGTATATATATATTTAGATATTTTCTAAAATATCTAAATATATATAGATATTTTCTTTTTTAGAAAATATCTTTTTCATAATATCTAATTTCTTTTCCATCTTTTTTTCTCTCATCTCTCTCTCATCGATTCTCTCTCTCTCTCTCTAGTTTCTAGTTCGTGTTTCGTGTTATGAAGTGAAAGTGTTAATCGGGTTCCTACACTTATTCTAGGACCAAGCATATCGAAATTTGATTTCATTTTATCAGAGATTGCTATGAGAAAAGACTGATAGAAGTTATCAAGATTCACACAGACTCTAATGTTGCAGACCTTCTCACCAAAGGATTTGATGTCACAAGATTTAACTTTTTAGTGGTTAGCATTGGGATGTTAAATTTGTAACCACAATTAAGGGGAGGCAAGATATTTGTTGTACAGGTTGTAGATGAATTCCAAGAATAGGAGATGGCTATGATACTCATTTAGGGTTTACTATACCCTTTGGCATAAGGATTCAAGGTTAGATATGGTACTAAGCTTAGTTCATATTGCTGCAGACACTTTGTACCGCTAGTACCAGAATTAATACCGCTAGGCTTATTTAGTACTGCTCGAAGATATCTACAGATGATTATGGTATCTGAATTGAGTGCAAAGCTATGTAATTCAGTTTGGTTTGTTTTTTAGGGCTCTTCATATGGTACGAAGTTAGTTAGTGCTGCTAGTTTTTGGTTAATTTTGGTAACCAAAAAGTTAGTACCGCCAGACTTAAAGTTGGTACCGTGGGGCAAAGTTTATACCGCTGAATAGCCATTGAAGAAAATACCACTAGGGGTCTAAAGTGTAAATTGCACCATTTCTTTGATCTTGGGTTTGCTTAACCTATATAAACCCATCTCAATTGCACACTTTCTTCACCTAATATCTCTTAATCGCTCTCGTTCTTTTCATCACCGAACACCATCAATTCATCGACTATGGCAACTCTTCAATCCTGTCCTAAGCACAACATGGTCGCCTACTTAGAAAAGACGGATGGGAATGCTGAATTTCATAAGATCATAGACTTCCTTACACGCAGCAGTTTTAAGTGTTTTATTCAATATCTAGAAAAGTTAAGCACGAGAAGCGTTAATTAAAGTTATGTCAGATGTTTTGAATATGATTTTACACTTTTTCAAAATGTTATATTTAGACCTTGGGTATTGGGAAAATTGCAATTAGACCCCTAGGGTTTTGCATTTTTACGGACTTTGGTCCTTCAACTTTGAAAGATATACCAAGTAAACCTTGGACTTTGAAAAGTGACATAATAGACCCCTATAGTTATAACTTTGATAAAATGACACTTTTAGTCCTTTTAGTTATAAGTTTCTGAAATTTACGATATATACCCCTTGCATGGATTATAATTACAAAACATGTCCAAATTGCCATGCAAGCTTATTTTAACATTTCAATAGACATTTATAAGTTATAATAAACTAAAATATGAAGTTTTACGCAACGCAGTGTTAAAATACAATTCGTTAGGATAGGAGCAAAAAGGGCAGATTAGGGTTTCAAAAACGTAAACGCGCGGGTTTAAGTTCAAATTCCTTTCATTAATCAATAAAGTGGTTATTTTAACATTAGTTAAGCATGCTAGGATATATTATAACAATATTTAATCATTATAACATTTAGTTTTAAGAAAAACGCGAAATTAGGGTTTCGGGTGTACGGTTTTGGATCAAAATGGAAAATGAGCATGAATTGAGTTATGAAACTTTAACAAGAGTATATTTAGGATCATATGAACATTATAAGGGTGTAGTAGCAGGTATGAAGTTGATAGAACCTGGGTTTGAGCTTCAATGATCAAAAATGGTGGAAATGGGTCGTTTCGGGTAGTATTTCCACTCGTACGCCTTGTATCTTCACTCCAGGGCTTCAATTCTTTAGGGCTTCACTTCTTGAACTTATTTAATGATCCTAGGATCATAAGGGAGCAAAGGATTGCTGCCTATAAGGGTTATATAGGAGGAGGTGTGGTGCGAGTTGTAATGAAGCATGTATGGCCCTGTTTATAGTCGAATGAGCCTTAGGGACCAAGGAAAGTTATATGATTTGGTTTGACACATAGGAGGGCTAATATGTGATGTGTATAAGCTAGAAAAGCAAGTGTGGGAGGTCTAGGAGTAGCTTGAATGTGTTGACCTTGCTTCCTTGCTTCCACGGCTGATATGAGCTAAAGGAGGCTCATGTGGCCTCTTTCTTGGCCAAGAGATGTCCTAAGCAGCTGGGTAAGCTGCTATAGGTCTTCTAGAAGAAATCCTTGGTGGTATTTTGCACATGGTATGGTTTTAAATGGGTCAAATAAGGCAAAGAATGGGTTCGGGTCTGATTTTCTGTGTTTTTTATGAGTATCAATTCGTGTAGCATGTAATTATGGTATATTAATGATCATAGGACATGTATGAAGTGTTATCATCAGTATTTGTTTATGTTTCGAGTTTAAAAATGGGTTAAATTGGTGAAAACAAGCCGCGGGTCAGTTTGGTTCTATTTAGGGTTTGTTTTATGGTTTCAAGCTTGAAATTCATATGTAAATGATTAAGAGTGATAGGTTACTAACCTCAAGGCTCATATTAAGTTTTATAATCAAAGTTTGATAGGTGGTTTGGGTTAAAATGAGTTAGAAATGAAGAATTGAGGTCGTGGGTTTCACTTGGTACGGTTTAGGGTTTTCTTGACTTTCTTTGTTTATAATTTGTGGATAAAGGATCAAGATTGATAGATTATTGATCCTAGACAGTGTATAAAGGATTAGCAATGATAATTGAGTGGTGGTTTAAGTTATAATGGGTCAAAATGGATAGAATAGGTCGTGGGTTGGAATAGGGCATGTAATGGACTTTTAGGGTTTTCTAGGTTTCTATTTCAAGTATATTGCCAAAGTAATGATAGGAAATGATGGATAATAGTTTGTAAACTCATTTTATGGGTTTACAATGACTCTTGGTTGCTTACTTGAGAATGAGATGGTCTGAAAATGAGTAAACGGGTCAAAATCACAATTAGGGCACAATTAGGGTTTTCTGGATTCGTTTCTTGTATAATTGAAGTAGAATGATGAAATGATAATGGATTATGATTGAGAATGTTGTAATTTATGTTATTATAACTTATTTAAGTATTGGTTTAGGTTTACAATGGATAAAAACGAAGAAACGAGTCATGGTTTAGAAACTAGCTCGGTTTTAGGGTTTAGGGTTTTGAATTAGGGTTTTGAGTGTAAAAAGATGTATGAAAGTTTATGATAGGAATAATTAGGGTTTAAAAATTATATATTGAGTGTAGTAGCTTGAAACTATAAGTGATGGTGAAGAATTAGAATAAACTTAGTATACCCCTTCAAATTTAGATAACAATCTTTAAATGATTGTACATAGAGCTTTTAGATATTTTGTACTTTTATATCAAGATATTTTTTAAATAAAATTATAATATAAATTTCTTTTACATATTCTTTTTCTCTTTGTGCATAACTTTATTTATCACATTACATTACCATTAGTTATAATAGTAAACTTAAACCTATTAAAATCCCTATATGATAACACTTATCAACTTTTTATTACTCCCCTTTTATTTCCCCCCAAAAAACAAACCACAACCCCGAATCCGGGTACATTATAGGAATAATGTACTTTGTGAATAAAGGATATTAAGATATTGACTGAATTTTATGATTTTTTCTTGACATATATGAAGACATGATTGCATGGATAGGTATGCGTGAGCTCGATCTACATTAGTTAGGCAAGTTTTATTCTTATATTGAGCTATTCGTCTATTACAAGTATGTAATAAAGCGAAAAATTTCCCCGTATAATTGTGATCATAGTAAAATAGGTTGATGAAAATTCTTGGGTTGTTATAGTCTCCACCCCTTACAAAAATCTCGTCCCGAGATTTAGTTGAAAGTTATAGTGATATAAATGTAGGTACTAGGCATGAATTTGATCTTTATGTTAGGTATTCAAGGTCACAAGTTCACGTGTGTGATGCAATTTATAATATGTTGTACCCATAATTATAATTACTCCTTTCACACGTTACTTATTTTTAAGATCATATCTCTTGTGACAACTTAATAGAATTTCTCTAGATTCTGGCAGAATCTGGGTGGAGGGAATAGTTAGTATTAGATCGTAAAGAATTGCTATTCATTAACATTTAAAAGTCAACATCGAATAAGAATGCTATCAAGTCTTTGTCAAAATTTTCATACTAGTTTTTTGAAATCATTTGAAACGTTAGATTCTTGTGTGTTTTCATTTGTTATTATGTTTGCAGAATATAACAGCGAATTTAGTATACGAAGATCATGAATGTGTGCTGTTAAGGAATGATCTGAATTTTGTAAGAGTGTTGCTAATCATGTGAGATATAGATTTTTGGAATGAATGGATGATGGAGGTTATATAATGATAATGTTTAAGTGAAGAAAAAGGAAAGTATTTGTACAAACGGATTGAAAGAAAAACTTGTTTGTACATATGTATCATATTATGCCTACTTATTTTTTAATTAGTCACTTTACAAAAATGATGCGTCCAACTCATTGTAAAACTAAGAATTTATTAAATTCATAGTTCAGGGATTTATAATTTCCTTATTCAAATGAAGAAGCGTCCTAATTCATTTACAATAAGATGATCATAAATCATCTTACCTAAGCATTAATCATGATATGGTAATGTGTAGAAAATGATATGATCATGAATGGTTAGATAATATTGAGATGTTAATTGTACTGACGTTTATATAATCGAGGATGAAAATTTGTGTTGCAAAGGTATGAGGAGAGTATGATAGAATTGACAAACAATGTCGAGTTTTGATATCACCAGATAACAAGATGTAACGGAATTATTACTTTTATTTCATGGATATACGAACATTACATATGAAAAAGAGTTGATGTTATTGGTACTTGACTCGGATTAGTGGAGGAGATGAGTGATGTTGGAAAATTAGATGTGGATTTTAGCAGCAATTTGTTATTAATAGTTCCCATGTGGATTTCAAAGTTCCTTCTTACTTTGACATATAGTGGATTGCATCTTCGGTCTTTGTCTGATTTCTCGATCCATAATCTCCACTGATTCTTCCATATAGTTAAGTTTATCATCAAGCCAAATTTCTTTCTTTGGAATGATGAGGGATTCGTCACATAAGCTTTTCTTAGAAACGTGAGAAGTACCGTTGTCTGTTTTTGATGAGCACTGACTTTTGTAATGCCCTTTCTCTCCACAGGCATGACAAGTTACAGACACTGATAGCAGGTTGCTTCCCGTGGCTGGTCCTTTGCTTCTGCAGTTCCTGGTCAGATGACCCACCTTGTTGCAATTTCGACACTTGACAGTGCAAACTCCTGTGTGATGCAGGGTGCATCTTGTACACAAAGGGAGGTTTCCATGGTATTTTTTGGCAGGATAAGTCCTAACAGTTTCTTGTCTTCTATTCTGCTGTTGGTGGTAATCATTGTTATGGTTGTTTTTGTTGTTGTTGTCTTGGTAGTTGTTGTTATTGCGATTGTTGGAGTGGTTATTGTTGTTGTGTTTGGGATAGTTGTTGTTGGTGGTGGTGTTTCCTCTATCTTCAAACTTTCTTTTGTGATCGTTGATTCCTTTTCTTGCTACTGGAGTTCCGCTTGTCCTGGTGTTCTTGTTAGTATTGTCAGTATTTGCCATGTTAGCAGCTTGTGCTTTCAAAGCAGTAGCAACACTGATCATCCAATGGCCACATGAATTTTATGTTTGTGTGGCCTTTTCTAATATTTAGTCATACAAATCATGGTTTTTTTGGGTATTTAGTCACATACAATTAAGCATAAAGTGACCAAAAGTGTTAATAAGTATGACCATATGATGTTTAAAGGGAAGAGATGTGTATTTTGTGTGACTATTGATCATCTAATAGCCACATGAAGTTTATGTTTGTGTGGCCTTTTGTAATATTTAGTCATATACAATTAAGCATGAAGTGACCAAAAGTGTTAATAAGTGTGACCATATGCTATTTAAAGCGAGGAAATGTGTATTTTGTATGACTATTGATCATCCAATAGCCACATGAATTCTATGTTTGTGTGGCCTTTTGTAATATGTAACCAAAAGTGTTAATAAATATGACCATATGTTGTTTAAAGTGAAGAAATGTGTATTTTGTGTGACTATTGTTCATCCAATGGCCACATGAATTTTATGTTTGTGTGGCCTTTTGTAATATTTAGTCACACAAATCATTTTTTTATTTAGTCACATACAATTAAGCATGAAGTGAGCAAAAATGTTAATAAGTGTGACAATATGCTGTTAAAAGCGAAGAAATGTGTATTTTGTGTGACTATTGATCATCCAATAGCCACATGAATTCTATGTGTGTGTGGCCTTTTGTAATATGTGACCAAAAGTGTTAATAAGTGTGACCAAATGCTGTTTAAAGTGAAGAAATTTGTATTTTGTGTGACTATTGATCATCCAATGGCCACATGAAGTTTATGTTTGTGTGGCCTTTTCTAATATGTGACCAAAAGTGTTAATAAGTGTGACCATATGCTCTTTAAAGGGAAGAAATGTGTATTTTGTGTGACTATTGATCATCCAATAGCCACATTCAGTTTATGTTTGTCACACCCCCAAATGTACAACGCAACGGAATACAATATTGGGGTGCTACATCATAATACAAGCTCACGAGTCACGGTAAACGACATTTAATTTTTATTAAAAAGATCAGAGTTACAAGGTCCCAATAACTTTATAACAACTTATTTCAAAATAATCCACAACATGTTTAAGTTTCTTTAAAAGAAAACATTTTATCATACGTGCAAATTTCACCAAGTCTTCGT
Organism: Tanacetum coccineum; assembly: GCA_026074375.1. Classification (NCBI taxonomy): domain Eukaryota; kingdom Viridiplantae; phylum Streptophyta; class Magnoliopsida; order Asterales; family Asteraceae; genus Tanacetum; species Tanacetum coccineum. The sequence goes on from BQNB010025639.1 coordinate 7,357, forward strand.
CCTTCGATATCCGCATCCCATCCCATCCAAGCTAGCAAGTATATACCTGAGTTAAACATGTTGAAAAAAAAGTCAACGAAAACGTTAAGTGAATTCATAGAGTTTATAAACAATCCTTTTGAACACAAGCATAGCAAAACATTTAGTTCATAGAACAATGACAACAATGCTAGAGCCATGAACTGTAACACCCCCATTTTGATAATATAGCAGCGGAAGCTAATCTGGGGTATTACTTCATGAATCACAGACACAAACATAGAAAACGACTCAAAAGAGACGTTTTAAAAGGATACGTTATCATTCATTTAAAATCAGAGTTTTACAAAGGCAAGTTCCAAAATCTAGAAATATAAAATGTGAATGAAAACAAGTTTAAGCCATCTTTATGTCCATGCCACTCCATGCCATAAGTTGCTCAATTACCTGAGATAAACATGCATAAAAAGGGCCAACACAAAGGTTGAGCGAAATTCATAGGTTTGAAATGTAATAGTTGAATACAAGTTATAATGGAAATATTAGCATTGCAGGGACAATTATCATGGAGAACATTTATTCATATGGAGAACAGTATTATTATGGAGAACAGTATTATTATGGAGAACATTATTATCATGGAAAATAGTTGAATATTATATGGTTGAATGCAAGTTTAATAGTGATTGGGCTACGTTGTTATACACCCGTTATTGGTAATAATTGTAACGAATACAATTATCTTGGAAAAATGGTAACATTATTATTGCATCTAAGCTCATGACACTAATACGTTAACAGGGAAGATCACCGTAGTGATATTGGTTAGGGACAAATGACCCCGTGGAAAAGGTAACTTGCCAAGGTTACCTATTAGAACAAATATAGTGCGTTTGGCTACCCCAAGCATGGGTATACAAACGGGAGCCGTCACCCCCAATAGATCTATTCACAATATTCGCGTTCACTCGCAATGCAAGTAATTAATGGTTCATGATATGGAAATAATGGCACTGGAAGCTACTTAGGCAATAATATATCGGGATAGCATACATATCTGGATAGCATACATTTAGAAAACACTTGAATTCATGGTTTATATCAGGTATCACAGGTTTATAAGGTATTCAAAAGATTGAAATGCGGGGTTATGAATTCATTAAGTCTTTGAAAAGTAATCACATTGTTATAAGATAAACGAGTATGTAAAAGAGTTTGTAACAAGCATGTATCCCCCTCGCGGGTTTATGAAAACATTAAAGAGATTGAAAAGCAAGGCTATGAATTCACAATATCAGTTTTAAGTACTTGTGTATATTAAAAACAATTGAGCGTGTATCCCCCTCGCGGGTTTATAAAGCATATAAATAAGTAAAAGCGAGGCTATGAATCTCACAATATCGGTTTTAAGTACTTGTGTATATTAAAAACAATTGAGCATGTATCCCCTCGCGGGTTTATAAAGCATGTAAATAAGTAAAAGTGAGGCTATGAATCTCACTAAGTCTTTAAAAAGTAATCACATTGTTATAAGATAAACGAGTATATAAAAGAGTTTGTAGCAAGCATGTATCCCTTCATGGGTTTATGAAAACATTAAAGAGATTGAAAAGCGAGGCTATGAACTCACAATATCGGTTTTAAGTACTTGTGTATATTAAAAACAATTGAGCATGTATCCCCCTCGCGGGTTTATAAAGCATGTAAATAAGTAAAAGCGAGGCTATGAATCTCACAATATTGGTTTTAAGTACTTGTGTATATTAAAAACAATTGAGCATGTATCCTCCTCGCGGGTTTATAAAGCATGTAAATAAGTAAAAGCGAGGCTATGAATCTCACCTTAACAGTAGAGTGATAGCAAAGGTATATGAAATGAAATGCGTCGGTATGGTAGTACGATGTTATCTACTCGGGCGAAAAGTATATCAACTTGAAAAGTAAATGGCTTCAACATGCAACACGCAAGCTGAGGGAATATGTCAAGTCTTAGTTTGAATATGTCATTATAATGAATATCATCTTTGATTGAATTATTATGGAGTATTGTATCACCGTTTAGGCCATCACAATTCAGAGGTCATTCAGTAAACGTTTGAGGAGCTAGGGCACTTTAAATCGTAAACCCGACAACTCAGTCAGAACGTAATACCAAGATGAAACCTCTTAATATAAATCTCCCTAGTATTGTGGTACTATATAGATTCGGAACAGGATTTTTAAAAGCGCATCGATGATGAATGATATAATGGTTATAACATAAGCGGTTTTAAGTGTTTTATTCAATATCTGGGAATGATAAGCACGTCAAGCATTAATTAAAGTTATGTCTTGTAAGGTTTTGAACATATTTTTATACTTTTTCAAAATGTTACATTTTAGACCCTTAAGAATGAAAAATGGCAAAATATTCCTTTTGGGTTTGCACTTTTACAAGTTTGGTCCTTCAAGTTTAAAAGATGTACAAAGTAAACATTGCACTTTGAAAAGTGACATAATAGACCCTTATAGTTATAACTTTAGAAATATGGAAAAAATAGTCCTTGTACTTATAAGTTTTCAAAAGTTACGGTATATACCCTTTGCATGGAAATAATTTACAAAACAAGTCCCAAATTCATAATAATGATATTTTTTAATATGAAAAGTAATTTACAGATTATAGCTTATTAATATAAGCTAAAATATGAATATTTAACATAATGAAAGTTTAAAATAACAGTTCGTTAAGCTAGGAAGCAAAACGGGTCATATTAGGGTTTTAAAACGTAAACGCGCGGGTTTTAAGTTCAAATTCCTTCAAGACTTGATAAAGTTGTTATATTAACATTAGTTAAGCATTTTAGGATAGATTATAACAATATTTATTCATTATAACATTTAGTTTTAAGAAAAACATAAAATTAGGGTTTTGGGTGTACGATTTTGGATCAAAATGGAAAATGAGTATGAATTGAGTTATAAAACTTTAACAAGACTATATTTAGGATCTTATGAACATTATATGAGTGTAGGATCAGGTATGAAGATCATAGAACATGGGTTTGAGCTTATAGCTTGAAAATGGGTCAAAATCAGGATTTTTAGCTTCGTGCGCCTAGAATAACGACTCCCGGCCTTCTTTTCTTGATTTATTTTGCTTCACTTCTATTTTTGAGACTTCATAGGATCTCTTAGGATATTCTTTAGCAAAGGATTGCTGCTAGAAATTGGTTATAGAGTAGGAAGTGGGGGATGAGTTCAAATGAAGAGTTTTGCCCCCTATTTATAGTTGTTCGAACCTTGAAGGCTAAGGAGAAAGAGATGAGGTGTCTTATTTCTATAGTGACTATGTTGGAGAGTCTATGAGGGTGATGTGATGAGGCTATGGTGGTAGAATAGGTCATGTGGAGGTGTTGTATGGTTGTTCTTAGCCGCGGCTGACCTTGGTGCCCAAGGGAAGCTTGTGGTTTGATTTCTAGCCATTAAAGTGTATTAAGATGCTTGTAAGCTGCTATGGAACATGTGGGTGAGTCACCATGGTGCTTAGTTGCAAAGATAAGCTTCAAAAATGGGTCAAAATGCAAAGATATTTGCCGCGGGTTCGTTTAATCTTATTAGGGCTTGAATTGAGTTTTTGAGCTTGGATTTCAAGTACATTTGATCAATAATGATAGATTAATGTTCTTAAGACTTGTATTGAGGATCATTAATAAGAATTGATAGGTGGTTCGGGTTTAAAAAGGGTAAAAACAAGTAAACGGGTCAAATTTTCTCATTAGGGCACGATTAGGGTTTCTTTCATTCAATTGGCATATAATTGAAATGAAATGATGAAATGATGATAGAATATGATTGATAATGTTGTAAATTAAGTTATTACAACTTATTTGAGTGTTGGTTGAGATTTATAATTGATAAAAATGAAGAAACGGGTCATGGTTTACTACTTAGCTCGGGTTAGGTTTTCTAACTTGAATTTCTTGTAATTTCATGAAATGAGAATGAATATGGATTGTAAATGAAGTATATGACTTGCTTGTAACTTGTACTTGATAGATTATACAAGATTCCTTGGGAAAACAGAGGTAAAATGGCTATTTGGACATCGTGCATTAATGACTTATACATTATGTTTTGAAAGACTTGTACCTTATTTTGGAGGGAAAGTATTATTCAAATGAGATGTTATATGACTTGTATATATGCTTTAGCAGCTTGTACATTCGATTTAGATATTAACCTTTCATGGAATTAGGGTTTAGAGGTATATAATAACAGTTTAAAGCCCGTTTTGATAGAACGTTGCGAATGGTACATTATAAGTGTAATGTACTTTGTAATAATGATATTAAGATATCGACTTGATATGTTATGATGTTTGCTTGATATATAAATAGATATAGATGGCATAGGTAGATTGTGTGAGCTCGTTTACTTTAGTTATGCAAGTTACATTGCTTATTAAGATATTGGTAATGCAAGTAAGGTAATAAAGCGAAAAATTTCCCCGCACAATCGTGATTATAATAAAATAGGTTGATTTTGCATTTGAAGAAAATTATGGGTTGTTATAGTCTTCACCCCTTAAAGAAATCTCATCTCGAGATTTAGTCGAAATGCCGGAGAGATGTCAAGGAATGATTATGAATTTGTAAGAGAGTTGCTAATCATGTGGGATATAGATTTGGTGTTGCGTGAGGAAGACTCACCAATTTCTTGTACCCGTGTACAAAAAGGATTATAAAAATTCATCTTATCTTGAAATATACATTCGGTGCTTGATCATTGTTTGTTTTCCTCACGAGCCCGTGTTTTGATTGTATTATCTTCATAAAGCGACTGAAGAGGAAAAAAAAATCTAACCCTTGTTGTACGAAACTGTCTTTTCAGCTGAAGGAACAACATTTTATCTGGGCACGGTCCAGAGTTGTCATAATCTGACCCTTCTGTCCTTGAGAACGAGGCCTGCAGAGATTATTTTTTCACAGACATCTCTTGTCGTTGTGGTGCGAGGTCTGAACTGTTGTGATCAGACATCATTAGACATTGATGACCGAGGCTTGAACTGATGTATTTAAACATCATCTCCATTGATGACCGAGGCTTGAACTGATTTGTTCAAACATCTTTTGACATTGACGACCGAGGCTTGAACTGATGTGTTCAAACATCATTTGAACATTGACCATTTCCAAAGCGAACAGTACCTAGAATTTTCTCCACAGAATTATACAAAAGCTTTAGATTGCCCGTCATGTGCTTTGTGCATCAAACCAGAAGTCAACAATTGAAGTAGGATGAGTTGTAATAATCTGCAAGAGAGTTAAGGACGATGGAACATTGGACAAATTGGATCTAAAGGAAATTTGATATCTTCAAGACATAGTACCTAGAGACAATGTCTATAGTGGACTATACATGTTGATTCATCATCTTTCCTAATCTTAGGCATCCATATCTTTTGGTCCTAAGCGGCTTTGTGCCAATGAATAAAACTGAGGGACATCCTTAGCTATCCACCATTCCCATTCCCTGAGTTTTGTAGTCTCAACAACTTCTTATAAATAACTCTTAGATATCTGAATAGTGGTATCTGATGCAACTGTTTTCTATGGGGTGTTGCAAACAGATTTGTTTTCCTTTCTCTCTTGGTTTGACTAGCACTAATAGGCACTTTACGAGGCTTCTTAGTTCTAGCATCACGATCAATCAAGTTATCGAGAAACACAGCATCATGATTAGAATTAACACACATTTTCCACATATCTGCACAAACATCATTCGCATTCGAAGTCTGGAGTTTGAAATTACTCAAAACCCAATAGGCCTTATGAGTATTTTGTTCTACAAAAACAATTGTCTACAGAACAACTGTATTGTTCATGTACATAATCGATAATATCTATGCAATTAGAAATGTCATTCAATAATGACACAGTTCTACAGATAAAGTTCGACTGAAAGTTTAAAACATTTTAAAACATGTCTTCTCAAATTTTCTTATGGTTTGTTACTAAATATCAGATAACAACCCGGACCCTAAAGAAAAGGAAAGTATACGAGTCAGTGCATTTATCATTAACAACAAAAAGATAAATCTTTTCGGTCATGATTTTATAAATCAAAACATTCCATGTTTTGGAACTCAAGAAAATGGTTTGTGTATATTTTGCTACACAATTCGCGCTTTCTAAAAAGGAAACGGTCCATCTTAAGTACCGTATGTCCTTAAAATGAAAAATATTATTTTTCTCGCGCATTTTTTCTCAAAATATGTTTATCAAACATGCTCGAGTTAAACAATTTTTTTTCAAATACTAGAAATTAATTCAGAATCACTTTTGTCATTTAATGGAAAAAGACTTTTAAAAAATTTCGAACGCTCGAACAAATCCAAGAAATCTTTGAATATACTACGGTCTTTGTTCGAGGGGAGAACGAGCTTTTATATGAAAATTTCCAAAAATGTTCAAAAAGAATTTATCAGAATACATTTCATCATCAGGAAAAACAATCAAGGGAATTCGAACACTCAAACAAATTTTGCAGCTCTTTAAGTAGAAAACGGGTATTTGTTTGAGGGGGGAGAACGTGCTTTCAAAGAAAATTAATTTTTTTTCAAAAAGTGTTGTGGAATAAAAACTTTTAATGGGTCTTTATTTGAAGGGGAGTTAACGAGATTAACTCCGGGACTAGTTTTGCAAAATAAGGTTTAAACTGAAAAGTACTTAGTATAACTTTCAAAAGTTTACTATTTTTAGGACCTAAAATGAAAAATAGTTTTATATTAAGGTGTTAGGGGTAAAGCAAAAACATTAGGCTTAGTTTAATAGAGAATTAAAACTCTAAGGACTTAACTTGCCAAAAACCAAAACCCCTCCCTTATAACCCCCTTATAACCGAACCATACCACAACTATACACACCTCACAAAAAAAAATTCTCCTTCCCTTTTTTCTTTAATAAAATCGGCCACGACCCAAAACAAAACAAGAACCCAATTTTGATCAAAAGGTAAAACACGAATATTGTATATAATCATATCTTACACACAATTGTTCAAGGAATTATCTCATCTCATCTCATATCTTGAAAAATCAAAAGTTTTTGAGTTAGGGTTCATAAAAAATTGAAAGTGTTTAGATGTTGAAATTTTCATATGGCTTTTGTTTGTAATGATGTTATTAGACTAGTGTTAACTTGTTTTTAATTATATCATTGATGTAAGTTATCAAAAAGGGTGTGTTTGGCTCGTGTTCATGAACTGATCAAGGGAGTTCATGGTTTTTGAATGTTTGTGATTAGTTAAGTGTATATACGCACCTAGGAACTAATTGTTGCGTTTGTATAATAAAGGTTTGATCTTAAAACTTATACATAAAAAGATTGGATTTTTTTGAAAGTGCACACTAAGTGTTTGATGAAATGTTTGTTGTGATATTTGTGATTTGATAATGCTTGTAACAAGGTTGGAATGCTTGTAATGAACACACCAAACCACATAGGTCGGTATCCCCCGAACCTTGTGGTGGATCGGTTATACCAAAGACCACTGAACCACATGAGTCAGCTACAACTGATTCTCAGGGGTCGGTTAGTGTTCAACCAATGAACCATCATGGTCGGCCAGTTCATGAAGACACCAAACCATGAGATGGGCCGGTTGGTTAATCACCGATCTACAACCTTTGTTGGGCCGGTAGTAACCCACCGAACCACACCCACATTGGGTTAGTTCACATAGATCCACCGATCCATTACTCAGGCCGAACCAAAAGCCCACCGAACCATCCTTATTGGGCCACAAGATAAGCCCACCGAACCACTTAATGGGTCGGAACATAAAGCCCAATGCTTGGTTCAAGCCCAATGTCTCGAGAATAAATAACAAAATTCAAAATTTTAAATATCAAAACGAAAGGTTCTTAAATAATTCAAAGAGTTCAAAATTTAAAAGTAGACAAAACTTAATCACGACAATGAACAAAAATTATTTAAAATGAGTTTTAGAACGGATATATATAATTGTGTAAATTTTATACAATTATTACATATCTTGTAAAACTAATCTCAAAAACCTCAAACTTAGAAGATTAGATCGTTGACTTAGTTTGACCATGTCTATGGACTTTGATTGTTGACATTGACTGTGTCATTAACCGTTAACCATTAACCAAGTTTGACTTTCTTAATCATGTGCTTTATAAGTTCTTTTGATATGAAATAGATTGTATTTCACGTGATTGAATACATGTTCTATCTGCTATCTTAAAAATGTCAAAAATAGTTTAATAAGTATTTCTATATCAAAAGACGCGTCAGCGATCTAGGTAGCATCCGGTCTAGGGTATTCTCTTACATTGTAAGCATCGTTTGGTTTGCATCGGTTTGAGAGTATTCGAACACCATTGTTAGCGATCTAGTGACCATCTGATGACATTAAATAACGTCTATTTTATAGCAGCATTTATCCTATATAATTAACCCATTTTGTATAATTATTGCAAAGAATTGTTACTTAAAGCGTTTATTTTCATGAATTGTAGTATTTATGGAGTACTTGTGTGAAGATTTGACTAAAGGCATGCATTCTGGAGCTTTAACGAAGATTTTGATGATTACTATTCTGATGACCCTACGCCGTTATTCCATCAAGGAATGATACGGAGTATCTGTGCCCTACATCTCACAAAGACCATAAAGGAAACAAGATCCAATACGTAGTATCCAGGAAAGGCAATACGCCGTATTCAAGCTATATGGGAATAAAATATTCTGGAGGATATCAAACGTGGTCCCTACTCCAAGAAACCCCCAATCGTATCTAAGACATTGGATACGCCGTATCGAAACCGACTTCAGACCTTATAAATAGAAAACTCAAAAACGAGTTTTAAGTGTGCTAAATCGTATTCTCGATACCTAAACCATAAAAGTTGATTTTCAGAGGAGAAAAAGAGTAGAAGAGGTCGAGCAACGCGATTAATTCCATAGGAGACAACGTGTAATTTCTTATACACTAGTAATCGTTTAGTTTTTAGTATCATTCGTTAACTCGGTTAGTTTACATTGGCTAAATCATTACTCTTGTATTAATTAGGACATTTGAAGCCTAATACCTTCGAGTATAAGCCATTGTTATGAAGATCTTAATGTTTGGTTTGTTTATCTTCAAAATTTTAATTTATCGTTAAATTGATTGTTTTATGTTTATCATTCATACTTTTGTACGTGCTTTTGTATGCGGATTCCTACATTTAAAATGGATATAGTGATATGGACCAAAGTAATTTGGATTACCAGGATAGCTCTCCATATAGTATTTATACATCTAGTATAGATTATAGGATCAACAATTTATGACTATCTTACACCTCCTTAGATTGTGAGCTTAGTTGGGCCATAAGGTGACCCTTGTATCAACGAGTACATTCTAATCAATTGGTAAAGACTTGGTTAGTGGACTACTAGTGTATGAATTGCCATTAAGCAGTAAGTGGGTAAAGTCTCTATGAGCTAGGGTTTAACAAGATCACCATTACCTTAATCCCTAAGATAGATTATAATCAGAAAATACGGATTCTTTATGCGGATGCGTTTAATTATGACAGAATTATACGTGTCTTGGTCTGAGGAATAAGTAACGCCTAAGTTTTTAAGAATGATATGCCGCTTCGTGATAAGTAATCATTACACTATAAACAAAAACACAATGTTTGATTGGATTAAGATTGGTTAATACATTTTCTTATCTTTGGCTTGACCGATCTTTATCTTCTAGTTAATTTGCTTGTGTGTGTTTTAGTGTCATTGAATTGGTTTTAGGCACCAAAATATTGTTGTCAGTCTCGCTGGCTTGTATTCCCACCTTGATCCTGTTGTCAAATAGGTTAAGTGGGGTTGGTGTCGGTGGAGTTTCTAGTATTTTTTTTGTTTTCCCCCCCCCCCCCCCCCCCCCCCCCCCCTTATCTTCTATTTGTTCTATCTACACTATATTTTTTTTTTACTTGTTGAGTTAACATAGGTTTCATAGGTTTTGAATTAGATTTAGACTACTTTATATTAGAAAAACCCCCCCCCCCCCCCCCCCCCCCCCCCCCAAATATTAATTAATCGAAAGATGTAACTTCGCTCTAGTGTTCGACACCTACATTACCACGAACTCCCACTGATCGGGAATATACCGTTAAAGTGTTGTTTTTGGTTAAGTCAAAAAAATATAAATTTAAAACTTAAATCATAATTTTAACACCACACAACGACACAATTAAGTTTTTGGCGCCGTTGCCGGGGAGTGAGAATTAATCTTGATTTTTATTTGATATTTTAGTTTTTAGCATTAGATTAGATCTAACCCTTAGGATTAGCGTAGTTTAGATTTAGTTATATTCCTATCTGTTTGCTAAATTGTGTTCTATGTACGGGTATTCAGATAAATGAATATGACGGTATAAGTTATTTAATCGATTTTTTGCCAAAGTAAGTTTGTTACAGATGGACGATTTTCGTTCATTACAATGGAAGAATACATCAGGATCGAGGAAGAAAAAGCTCGAAACGTGGGAAAGTGTTTAACTGGGAACTGTCTAAGTATGGTAAGATCTGTATGTTGGGAAGACATTCTCGACATCAGATCCGTTTAGAAATCGAAATTCAGTTATAGTCTTCATGATTTGTTTGACATTGATGAGAAACTCTATTGTGAACCCACGATAAGTTCCTTAACGATTGAAATTAACTTGTTAGACATTTCGTTTACTGAAATCGACGGTGAGATTACAACGGTATAGTTTTTACAAAAAAAAAACTCATTTTCTTATAAAATAATTTCTACCAATGATTTGAAATCGGATTCGGAAAACGACAATGAAAAAGTCAATAAACTTGTATTTCCATCACCTGAGCCTACGGTCAATTGTATTGATGATTTAGGACTTCTTAAAGATTTTATAGATTGGTATCCAACATTGTTTACAAATGAAATGCTATAACGTCTAAATTAGATTTCTCAACTGAACCCGCTTTTATGCTCAACATATCAATAAATTTGATTTGAAAAATGAAACATCATTGTCTGGATATGATAAAGTAGAACAAAGCATTTTGTACCTTAATGATCTATTCCCTTTCAACATAGTTTATCCCAATGATCAAAAATCGGATAAAGGCGATGATGAAAATAAAATTGATATGATACAATCTTCGAGGGGTAATGAAAATACACATAAACTTCTTAAGGAAAGTCATGATAAAATCAGAAAAAATTTCATTATGGGAAGTTTTGTCATGGAATTAAATGAAAATATCGTGGCTTGGAATCATTTTGTCAACGGGATATTATTCAATCTTATTAAGAATTTGTATGTGCCGTTTGGCATTCTGTTCGACCCTAAACGGTATTATAAGGATGGTGATTGAGCAAGAATGTTGCGGAGGCCAAGGTACGTTTTTCTTACTTTGTTAAATCTAGGAAAAATTGGTCTCCAAGAAAGGATACGGCGTATTAGGTTAAAACCTATACGGCGTATCCACTGTCTTTACATGTGTTGACTAAGTCAACAAATTCGCCCAATATGGCGTATTTATCAAACACCAATACGGCGTATCGAGTCTGGGCATAAAAGCCTAATTAATACGCCAGATTGAGTTTTACCACACTTTTTTCACTCTCATAAACAAAAGCTTTTACTGTAAACAATTCTTTGAGATTGTTGTTGTTTTGGTTCATAATCACCCTCTTCCTTATCTCAATCGTACAGTAATATGTTTTCCCCTTTTCCTTTTGATTTTTAATCTCGAATTGAATTAAAACAAGGGTTAGGGTTTCGATTTTAGTCTTTATAAGGTTATACCCAATTGATGTGTCATTGGTGTGTGTTCTATTTATGATCTAGTGCAAGTTTTAATTTTATTTTGCCGACTTAACCAAAACACACTTTAACGGGCAGTGTACTCGGTCAGTGGTAGATTCGTGGTAAGTAGTGTGTCGAACACTTGAAGCGAGGTAAAATCTCTCAATTTATTTATATTTTGGTTATCCAATCTAAGTTAATTCTAATCTAAGTCAAACCTATGCTAATCCTATGTTAGTTCTAATCCTAATTCTAACAGGTAAAAGGGGGGTTTCAGCCTAAGAGACTAGCACGAGTTTGTTGCTGACTAAAATCAATTCAAGACACTTTAACCCACGTAGGTAAATTAACAGAATATAAAAGAGCAGTTAAGCCTTATGATAGAAGACTGTATTAACTATCATTAATCTGATTAGAACGTTGGTTTGTTTATTCAGTGCAATGAGTTAACTTATATCGAGAGGAATAATTCTTAGACTTAAGCGGGACTTCTTCCTAAGACCTAGACACATTAATTATGTCACAATTAAATCATCCGCATAAAGCATCCTTATTTGCTGATTATAATCTATTATAGGGATTAAAGCAATGGTGATCTTGTTAAACCCTAGCTCATAGAGACTTTACCCACTTACTGCTTAATGGAATTTATACACTATTGTCTAACTTGACTTACTGTCCGTGGAATCAGAACATTATTTGTTTGAATTATCGAGATTCAGCTTACTGTCAACATATTTCAATAAACCAAAGGCAATTTATCCGTTAATAGTTAAGCCAGAAGGTTCCTTAGCCGATTTAGAACGCAATAATTGTGATCCCTATTTATTCTAGATGTATAAATCACTATATGGAGAGTTATCCCGGCATTTAGATTACTTGGTCCGTATCACTAGATCCAGTTGAATGATAAGTCGCATACAAAAGCACGTAAACAAGTATAAATTGATAAACATAAACAAGCATACAACGATAAATTAAGCAATCGAGATATAAACAAAACCAAACATTTAGATCTTCATATTAATGGTTAATACACGAAGGTATTAGCCTTCAAACATCATAATTAATACAAGAGTAATTGTTTTAGCCAAGGTAAACTAACCGAGATAATGAATGATACCAAAAATTGAACGATTACAAAAGTATACGAAATTACACGTTGTCTTCTATAGATTAGAATGCGTTGCAAGGCCTCTTCTGCTCTTTTTCTCCTCTAAAAATTGACTTTTGTGGTTTAGTATAGAGAATATGAGTTTAGGCACCACTTAAAACTCGTTTTTGAGTTTTGTATTTATAGGGTCTGGAAGTCGGTTCGATACGGCGTATCCAAGGGTTTGGATATGACGTATTAGAGTTTCTTGGAGTAGGGACCACGTTTGATATCTTCCAGAATATTCACGTACTATCTATCCAATATGGCGTAATGGTCTTCTCTGGATACGGCGTATTGAGCTTGTTTCCTTTATGGTCTTTGGTGAGTGCAGGCTCGGATACGTCGTATCTTCCTTGATGGATACGGCGTATTGGTTGTCAGAATCATTAAGCTCCAGAATGTGCCCCTTTTGCTAATATTCACCAAGTACTCCATAATTACTGTAATTCTCAAATATAAACGATTAAGTAACAATTCTTTGCAATAATTATAAAAAATGGTTTAATTGCGTGGGATAAATGATGCTATAAAATAGACGTTATTTGATGTCATCAAATATCCCCCCACTTGAATCCTACTTGTCCTCAAGTAGCCTTTAAAAGTTTATAAAAATGTATCCCTAAGGATATTTTCCGTTAAGCATTTATTTGATCTATTACAAGTACACAACCAAACAACTCACGAAATAGGAATGTGGAAACTAGAAGGGGGGTTGAATAGTTTTTACCATTTTAAAATTAAAACTTAGATTGTCAACTTATGTGAATTCAAGAGATATACACAAGTGTCTATGATAGCGATGCACTAAGTAAATAAACAAACTACAAAATGTAGATTTATTCAAGTTAGCTATTGTCTTACAAAAGGCTAAACAGATCCAAGACTTTGGACCTACAAAGCACCTCTTCGCCCTACTCCACTCCTCAAGTACCCAACTTGAGAGTTATCTTCACTATGTCAACAAGCTCCCTTTAGACGGAGAAAAGCGTACACGTCGCTTACACCTTTTCCGGTACTAAGCTAAATATCGAGTTCAACTTCGAGATAAAACCAATCTAACACACTATGTATTTTGAGGCCTAAATACTAACCTATCCTACACATATGATACACACAACACACAACACAAGATATACAAGATGAATAATTATCACAAAGGTGATGACACAACTAAACTATTAACACATGAAGCTTGAAGTTTTCTTAAGTGTTCTTCACTAAAGAGTGGAATGAGTTGATCACTTGTAATGGATTATGTAACAAGTATAATGATCAAAGAGTATATAAAAGATAAAATATATGTGAGAAAAATATTTATCAAGAGTTGTTTAAAATGAAAGAAGAGATTGGTATTTATAGGCAACCTTTTGAAATTCAAATTTGTCCAAGGGGAACAAGATGTGCGACCCACGGATCCCCCATCTCTTGGATCCGTCCAGTGCTTTTGGTGGATCTGTGGATGGAGCTGGGACAAAAATTGTCATTTTGTGATTAACCCCAAATCTATACAAAGTATTGTTTTGTACTTATTAAAACTAGTTTAATAGATTCTTCTAGAAGAAAAATATTTCTTATCACCAATAAGGAAAGATTTTCTAGATTTAGGAAGATTTGGAAAGATAGTTTTCACTTATGGTTAATCTTATTTTGTCTTACATGATTAATACAACTAGCTTATAATTAATCATGTGTTAGCTTAAATAATTTGAATAGAAAAGATTTATGCAAATGATAATATTTTTCTTTAATCATTAACTATGTTTAATAATTCCATATTCACACCTTAAGTGATTTTTCGGCGTCAAGTAAACTTTAGACTAAATAACTTTTTTACGTAAACTTTTATGTAGTATGACATTATATTTGTTATTATCAAAACATGAAGATCATTAAATATAAATATCGTTTTTACGTGAATATTTGTATTAACAATCTCCCCCTTTTTGATGATGACAAAATATAAACTCATACTTATTTAAAAGTTACTAAATAAGTATTTAGTAGATGAGTTTACATATCTTCTCCCCCTTTTTAACGAAGCAAAAGTTGTTGTAAAAGGAGGGGGGGTTTGTAAGTCTTGTTTTTGACGAATGCTAAGTCACTTGGTTACGAATGCAAAGTAAAAATATAACAACAAAATTGCAAGTGCTCCCCCTTGGTGTATACTCCCCTTTTCTTGGGGCACCAAGTAATCGAGCTATGGATGCGTTGCTACAAAACAAAGTTAGTAGACAAGCAAATATATATATGACAATCACAAATGCACACATATACATTTTATGCAATAAACATCCATCATCAACACAACAAATAAAAATAATGTTAAATCCATTATAAGGGATAAAACATAAAATTTGGCGTAAAAGCCATTACATGATAAGCTTAAACAATTAAAAATCCTAAATCTTGGGATAGATAACATTTTCCCATATAATCCGAGGGGTGAGGTGATTATGCGGCTAATGCGGAAAGTAAGGTGGGTGTGATGAAGGGCCGAGGTGGTGTCGAATGTAGGAGAACATGTAGTTGACACGGTTTTGGAGCATTTGGATTTCATGCCTTGTGGTGCTACAACATTGACAAAACATGTTGTGGAGGTGAGGCATGTCATTTGGATGAACAAAATCCAAAATGTTTGGAGGATTGGGAAAATCTTGATTTCTAAGATTTGGTGGTGGATGGTGAATGTTTTCGAGTGGAGGTGCATTGTTGTAGAGGAGAGGTATGTTGTTGTTAATGTTGACAAACAAAGGTTGGGTTGATGGCAATGGTTCAAATCCGGGTGGTGGATTTGGAAAACGGGAGGTGGTCTAGAGACACGTGGTGGTGGAGATGGATTAGAGGGGCCTGGTGGCCAATTATCCCTAGTTTGAACATATGGATCATTTGGTGACACTTGAAATGGAGGAAGTTCTTGAGGTTCAAGTTTTATCGGAATGACAAAATAAAGTTTAGGTGGTGATGCAACATGGGTTGGTGTTGGAGACTCACTTGGTGATGATGAAGAGGTGTAGTGTGTACTTTTGCTAGAGATTGATTTTGATGGAGCTTGTGGTGGTGTTCTCTCATTTGGTTGTTCTTCACTTGAGGATGTGAGGTTGACATAGTTTGGATACTTAACACTCATTCTTGCGGTTTTTATTTTGAAGTTTGGTGAATTTGTATTGGATGAACTAGTCATAGCTATAAACTAGCAAGGTTGTATGTGAGAATTGTGGTGAAAATGTGAAGAAAATGGTGTTTGAGGGTGATGATTATAAGGAGAAAGTGGTGATATGAATTGTATAATGTTTCTTGGATTATATGGAGAACGTGTTATATCCTAAGGTTTAAGATCCCACATAGTATCATATAGCATGGTTATAAGATAAAGTAGAAAAAGTTAAAAATCAAGAAATTTCAAATTTTGACGCCTGGCCTGGATGAGCCACGGATCCACCGAAGCAACAGACGGATCTACCATATGGTGGATCCGTAGGTCGCAAACATCGCCAAAAACGACCAGAACATCATTTTTCGCCCAAAACAAAAATCTAATTATCATGCAAGTAATATTGTAGATAGATCCTAATCCCATAAAGTTCATTACACAGAATCTAATAGATTTGTACATTATCCTATTAATATTACACGTACTAAGTTAACGTAATTTGGTTAAAATTTCAAGATATCCTAACATAAATTTGTTTTGAATCACCATTGAGATCGATCATAATCGTGATGATCATGGAGAGCACAACGATAATCATCGATGATTTCACCATTAGGAGAGAATTTGCTCATCATATCCATAGAGGGAAGAAAAGAGATGAAGTGTTTACTTTTAAGAGAGAAATGAGTTGTTTTGAATACCTTTAAGAGCTTAGACAAAAGGAGACCGTAAGATAATGGTTCATTAGGAGAGTTTTTGGAGTGTTGCATTCGTTTGGCCACAAAAAATGCTAGATTGAATGGAGTGGAAGTAGTGATACAATAGAGCATGTATGCACCACAAGCGGATAATTGATTTTTGGGTCCATTGTCCCAAAGAATGTTTTCTCTGATAACAATTTTTATGGTTTTGAGATAAGGACACAATTCATCAGTGTAGAGGAAATTTGGGTTGAGTGTGTCATATTTTTCTCCATTAAGTCTTTTCATGGTTATGTTAGTTATAATTGATGTGGGATGATCAAGTTTTATGAAAAATGGATCGTTTGTTTGTGAGTTATTGTAGTTTATAATGGATGTAAGCGACCATTCATTGCTATAAAAACAGTGTCCTTCGTGAGGAAGATTTAGAAGGATCCGAATTCCTTTAAAGTAAAAAGAAATCTTTCTTCAAAGATATTGAAGGAGACAAACCACTCATTGTTCAATATATAGAGTTGAAACGAACGATAGAGTTCAACAAGAAATTGTGGGTAAATCTTTCCATCTAAGTGATAGAAGGATTGAAAGCCATTTTTAGAGAAGATTTCTTCAAGATTAACTTGAGTGTTGAAGTGTTTATCAATGATTCTTCCTTCATGTATAGCTCGACTAGCAAAGTCTTCATATGACATTTGTTATTTAGAAAAATTAATGAGAAATTATTATAAATGGCAATGACTCAATAAGTGAAAACTATAATGTAAATGTGTTTATATGAACTTGATGTGGATGTGCGGTTTGCTTGACTCTAACAAAATGAAAATAGTTATAATAATAATAATTAGCAAACCTTGATGCATAACCTATGTTTGATATTGCTCTTAATGAATGAATCGAACAATGCCTATGAGTTAAGCTTTTCGTATACACATTCAAGAGTCTTAATATATGAAGAAAAAGTTTTTGCGTTGTATTAACAATATAGTTAAACAACCCTTGTTTTGAAAAGTTCCTAGAAGTGAGAATCATAACTTGAGGTTTTTGTCGAGAATTGATTATTGGTGAATCGCTTCAATTATGCTTTTTGAGTATCAAAGTAGTTATACATTGTTATATCATAGTTCTAATTGTACGAAAATAACAAGAAAAATTGAAAGCCCCAAATTATGTGATTTGATCAAAATCAAAACCCTAGATATGAAGTTAAATAGAAAATAAGATGAAATCACTAACAATAGTTGTTATAAATTGATGATTTGTTGATGATCTTGTAGATTAGTTACTCCAATTACCGATTAGAGTTTTGTTTGTTTGAGGGTTTTGGTGTATGGGTTTGTAAGTGTTTTTTTATAATTGTTGTGGTCCCAATTTGTTTAAAATCAGTTATTTACCCGTGATCTGTGACACACGAATCTACCTAAATAACGCACGGATCAACCTATGGTGGATTCGTGGTCCGCAAGTTTCCAAAAATACTGACAGAGTTGATTTTTGAGCAAATTGAGATACGGTGTTGTGTTTTTGGAAATTGAAATGTATTATACATACTATTAGGGGTATGTGATATAATTTTCGGAGTCGACATCCAAGTTTTGAGTGAACCGTGCAACTTGTCATGAATTTCTAGATGGAATTTCAACGTAGTCGATCCTACTAGGAGTGTGTTATCTTTTAGCATAAGTTTGACCATTACTAATAACACAATCATTTATGAACATTTAGACTTAACAATGTATTCGATGATTGTTCTTTTCGTCCTTTTCAATTGATTTTGTAATTTTCATGTATTGACCATACGTGTAGATTTTGAAGATATCTATGGTCATTTTATTGATATTTTCATTATCTAGTAAAATTCTAATCTCGAATATGTTCATGATCAGAAGTTTTGTAATTGGAACTTGTAATGAGAATTAACATCTTCTGAATAATGAATAATTACTTTATTAGAGTTTCCGCTTACGATTATTTTTGGGATGATGAAGGATCACTATCCATGATAAGTTCCATCATTCCTAATCCTAATCTTAAATAATTAAATACTTCACGTTTTAAAGGCTTAGTAAATATATCGGCTATATTGTCTTCGGATGCAACTTTCTCGATAGAGATATTGTCCTTTTGGACGTTATCGCGTAGAAAGTGGTGACAGATTTCTATATGATTAGTTCTAGAGTGTTGTACAGGGTTTTTACTTATGTCAATAGCTCCTTTATTGTCGCACATAATAGGAACATTGTCGAGGTGTATGCCATAGTCAATGAGACCTTGTTTCATCCATAGTGCTTGTTTACATGCATTTTCGGCGAAGACATATTCAGCTTCGGTCGTGGAGATAGCAAGGGCCGTTTGTTTCTTAGTGAACCAAGATGTTAAACAACATCCCATGAACGTACAAACGCTACTAGTGCTTTTGCGATCAACGTAATCGCTCGCGTGGTCAGAGTAGACATAAACTACAGTTTCTATTTTGGTTCCTTTCGGATACCATAATCCTAAGCGACTAGTTCCTCTAATATACCTAAATATACATTTTACGGATTCTAAATGGGTAGTCTTAGGATTCTCTTAGAAACGAGCACATAATCAAACATTAAACATAATATCGGGCCTACTTGTAGTTAAATAAAGTAAACTACTAATCATGCCTCGATATTTTTAGCTATCCACGGAGTCGGTTTCATCGTCCTTGGTAAGCTTGATCTTCGTTGACGTCAGAGTCTTGGTAGGTTTGGAATATTCTAATCCAAACTTCTTTAACATCTCCTTGATGTACTTGGATTGATTGAAAAATATTCCATCTTCCATTTGTTTGATTTGAAGACCTAAGAAGAAGTTCAACTCGCCCTTCATACTCATCTCAAACTCGTCGTGCATGATTTTTGTAAAATCATATCACAAGTTTTAACACGTGGAACCAAATATAATGTCGTCGACATATATTTGAACAATAATAAGATGTGACTTTGATTTCTTAGTAAAAAGTGTGTTATCGACCATTCCCATTGAGTATTCATGTTTTATCAAAAATGATTTTAGTCTATCATACCAAGCTTTAGGAGCTTGCTTAAGACCATATAAAGCCTTCTTAAGTTTATAAACATAGTTTGGTTTTTGAAAATCAATAAACCCCAGAGGTTGAGCAACATAAACCTCTTTGTTTATAAAACCGTTTAGAAAAGCACTTTTTACATCCATTTGATATAATTTAAAATCATTTGCACAAGCAATAGCAAGAAGTATTCTAATTGACTCTAACCTAGCTACCGGAGCATATGTTTCATCGTAATCTATACCTTCTTGTTGATTATAACCTTGTGCTACCAATCTAGCCTTGTTTCTAGATACAATGCCATTTTCATCTAATTTGTTTCTAAAGATCCATTTTGTTCTTATGAATTGATTTAGTTCTTCTTGCATAGCTACAACCCAACTTACATCTTTTAATGCTTCATTGACATTTTTGGGTTCTATTGTAGATATAAAACAAAAGAAATTACTATGATTTTGGGCTTGAGATCTTAAGGTTCTTTGATTAAGATTTCCTATGACTTGATCTAGTGGATGATTTTTGGACTCCTTAATGTTAACGATTTCTTCAACTTCTATCGACTCATCTTCTTCATTATTAGTATTTACTATTTTGGTATTCTTTCTAATGGCTTCTTCTTCACCAACATCATCATCAACCAATGGTGATAATTTGGTAGGAGGAGGACTTTCATCGAATGTCACGTTGAGTGATTCTTCGACTTTCATTGTGTGTTTATTTAATACCACATAAGCTTTGCTATTTTGAGAATATCCTAGAAAAACACCTTCGTATGACTTTGGGTCAAACTTGGTTAGATGGTCTTTAGTATTCAAGATGAAGCACTTGCTTCCAAATACTTTAAAATATTCCAAAGAAGGTTTCCTACCTCTAAATATTTCATAAGGAGTTTTTCCTAGTATTGGTCGAATTAATATTCTATTTAATATATAAGTTGACGTATCAACGGCATTACACCAAAACTTTTGTGGAATGGATTGTTCATTAAGCATGGTCCTAGACATCTCTTGTAAGGTCCTATTCTTTCTTTCTACTACCCCATTTGATTGTGGAGTACGTGGAGCCGAGAAGTTATGAGTAATGCCTAGTGCATCACAATAAGCTCCGAATTGTACTTCATTATCAAATTCCCGACCATGATCCGTTCTAATGGCTATTATAGAACTACCTAGTTGGTTTTGAATTTTCCTACTTAATATTTCAAATTTCTCAAAGGCTTCATTTTTAGTCTTTAGAAATCTAGTCCATGTATACCTAGAATAATCATCTACTACAACTAAGGTGTATAAATTACCTCCATAGCTTTTAATTGCCGATGGACCAAATAAGTCCATATGTAATAGTTCTAAACATCTTTTAGTGGAAACCATATTTTTAGCTTTATGACTTGTATGAGCTTGCTTCCCAATTTTACAAGCATCACAAAAATGTTTATCATATTTTAGTTTAGGTAAGTTTCTAACTAATTCTTTAGATGACAACGATTGAATTAAACGCATATTTGCGTGACCAAGTCTTCTATGCCATAAGGTAGAGTTATCCACTACCGTGGCGAGACATAATTTGTCTTGAGACTTATTTCCTAATTTCATTACGTACAAACCATTTTTCCTAATCCCGTTTCCTATAATTTTACCATCTTTAATTATTTCACTACCATCTTCGGTGAATAATACTTGACACTTATTGTCACAAATTTGACCGACACTAAGTAAATTGAATGCTAAGTTATCTACGTGTTCTACATTAGATATAGTGAGAGAGTCATTAGAGATCGTACCTTTGCTCTTATTCAGCATATTTGTGATTGTAGCAGGTGTAAGGGGATATCTCTTCTCTACCAACATAAAACATGCAATTTTGAAACCTCACAAAGTGTACTCTACAGGAATCAAATAGCTTCCAAACCAACACTTTGCTTTCTCATAGATTCCTCCACACTGCATCTTCTACATGGTGTTCAAACATTGTCTTTAGATCACCCCGTACACTCTCGGCAAGCCCTGCCTCGGTCTGTATAACCATTAGCTTTAACCAATTTCCATAGAGTTTCTAAATCTTCCCTGTTAAAGCTTCTAAGCATCTAAATAAAGGCTAAGTACCTCCTTGAACTTCCATCAGCTCTTATAATTTGATAGTAGCTGATCTTTCCTTCTTTAACAATCTTCTAGTTAACAATGCTTAGAGGTTTAGTAATTAAAGGTATAGCATCAACTGCTACTTCCTCTTCATCTGGAATGACAATCATTATCCATCTTTTGCTTTTTGGTAGACTCTTGTTGAAGCTGATCTCCTACTCTCTTTGAACTGCTTTCTTCCATTACTTCTGCTTTTTTGGAACTTTCTTCCATTTCAGTGCCTTCTACTAACTCTGTTCTGAAGTCAATAAAGGTGTTTAACCTCTTGAAAGCTTTGTCAAATAATTCTTGAATATTGGCAAATGACTTGTTCTTTAAGTCTTTGGGCTTCCATCCTGCCATATTCTTCAGGTAAGTACACATAATATTCCTTTGTTGAGCTCTTGTAGGTGGTCTATTTCTCTTTTCTTCTGCTCTCTTAGCAGTAAAGTGCTTCTTTCTTTTCTCCAAGAGTTGTACAAACAAAGTAGACTTCTCTTCAATTGTCAACTCCTATTGTTCTTGTGCCTGCAATCTTTCAGCCAGTTGATAGTCAGCATCTATCTTTGCTTGAATGTCATCCCAAGCAAAGTTGGCTTCTTCTACTTGTTGAGCTTTCTCCCTTGCAAGCCTATCTTCTTCATCAAACTTTGCTTGTAGCCTTAAAGCTTCGTCTTCATCAAACTTAATCTGATCTTTCTTCTTCAAAGGCTTCTCTGGTTCTATCATCTTTGCTTTACCCTTATCCTTTGAACCTTGACCCTTAACCTGTGATGGTAGTTGTAAAGATATTGTTGGAGTTGATTCACTTGGCTCTTGCATAACAACCCTTTTTGTCTTGGGTCTTGCACTCTTCAACTCTGCCAGTGTTTGAGCCAAAGTAAGTTCAACATTAGTTATTGTAGCAACACTAACTAGAATTGTAACAACATCAGTCACAACAACTGCTTCCTCAACAATATTTCTCTTCTCACTAGCTTTATCAGTAACTTCACTTTCAACAACCACCTCATCACCATCTAAGTCATTTACCCTAAACATATATTCATCCCCATACCTCCCCTGAGTTTCATCAACTAATGTAATCTCTGTATCTTTATCAATGTCATCAATTTTCCTCCCCTGTTTGGATGCATCCTCCTGATCACCCAAACTAGCTTCTTCAGAGGAAACTACTCTTGCAGATCTACCAACCCTGTATAATCTTTTGAGCTTATGAGTTCTTGACCCTCCTTTCTTCTCTAACTTCTTGACTCTCTTCTTTAAACTTGTAATCTCCTGAGCTTGAGCAGTCTTTGTGTTCTCCAGGTCAAGCACTCTTTGTTGCAATTTGGTACAAAAATCCATCAATTCCTTAAGTTGCATACTAGGCTCCTCATTGACAGCCTCATCTGCTATATTTGTAGGATCACTAGGAACACTAGACTGAGGTACCTGAGTGTCCTTCTCCTTAGGCCTCCTTGATTTTTGTTTCCTTTGGGGTTGAGATGATGAAGGTTGAGTAATGATGGGTGTGTGATGGGGATCAGTTGGTATTGCTGAACCTTCACCTATTTCTTCTTGAGCTTGAACCACCATGGTTGGAAATAAGGGTGTTTCCCTTCCAGAAAAGTCTTTTCCTTGCCTTCTCATGTTAGCAAAAATCTTCTTTGTGTGAGAGGGTGTAACATAAATCCTCTTGTGACTTGACATCCCCTCCAATTGATTATCCAAAAAGACTTGTATAAACCTTGGATACATCAAGAATTTACCAGCATTATCCAAGTTCTTCACCATGCTTTCAAAAATATACTTGGAAAAGTTGAACTTTTGGTTTGTGGCTAAACAGATAATTGCAGAAGCCATAGTGCTACTAAATTCATTCCATGCAGTAGTCTTAGCACTTAGGCATTGCAAAATAGTATGAATAAGAAATTTCCATTGAGGGGAAAAGAATGCCTTATAGAAAGTTAGCTTCTGTGAAAGTTTTTCATACCCCATTCTTGTAAGTTCTTCAAAAATGGTAGCATTAGGCAAGCAATCCGTACCTTCCTCATCATCCAATTGAAGGTCTCTTCTAACAGATGCTTCAGTAACAACTATCTTCTTCCCATCCACTAGGGCTTGTAACTGTTGTTCCCCATTGACCGTTTTCACCTTGACAGTAGCCCAAAATTGTTCAATACACGAAGTATATATAGTGGGATTAACGGTTAAAGCATACTTTATGGTGTGTGCATTCAGAAAATCAACAACTTGTTCAAACCCCTCACTTTCAGCGGGTTTAGCCAAAAACGCGACTAAATTGTGAGTATCAGCAAACTGTAGGGTCGTCATTGTGTTGGGTTTTGATGATGAATGATGAAATTGAGTTAGGGTTTGTGATTAGAGAGTATATAATTGAATAAAATCGATTAAATGAGTGAATGAAACCCTTAATCGAAGTATTTATGAAATTCACCAGCAGTTGTAAGTTATGCCTAGCAGCATTAACTTTCAACTAGCAGTAGTAAGTAACCCAGCAGTAGTAACTCAGCAGTAAGTTAAGCCTAGCAGCATTAACTTACAACCAGCAGTAGTAAGTTATGCCTAGCAGCATTAACTTTCCCAAGCAGCAGTAAGTTTATGCCTAGCAGCATTAACTTTCCCCAGCAGTAGTAAGTTTATGCCTAGCAGCATTAACTTTGAATCACCAACATTAACTCCAATTCCATTCTAATCAGCTTTTCCATCATCAAATTAACATTTTAGCTCACAAAATCTCTCTGTCTATTTTTATTTCTCTCAATTCTTTTTACTCACAATTCTCTCTTTCTGTTTTTAAACAACTCTCTTTCTGTTTTTCAACTCACCACTTCTCTCAATTCTTTTTCTCACAAAATCACTCTATCTATTTTTATCACACATCTCTCTTTCTGTTTTTCAGCTCATAAATTCTCTAAATTCTTTTTCTCACCAAATCACTCTATCTGTTTTTATCTCACATCTCTCTTTCTGTTTTTCAGCTCACAAATTCTCTCAATTCTTTTTCTCACCAAATCACTCTATCTGTTTTTATCTCACATCTTTCTCTTAATCAAGACTTTAAAGATTGAGCATTCCAATACTAGCAATCAAATATTGAAATCTACTTACATCAAATGCTTTTGTAAGCAAGTCTACAACATTCTTGTCAGCATGAATCTTGATCATTTGAATTAGCTTCTTTTCATTGGAATCTCTGATAAAGTGATGTCTAATCTCAATGTGCTTTGTTTTTTTAATGAAAAACAGGGTTCTTAACTATGCATATAGTACTCTTATTATCAATATAGATCTTTGTATGCATAAAGTTATACCCATAATCAAGCAATTGATTTTGAATCCAAAGCACTTGGCACAACAACTTGAAGCAGCTACACATTCAGCCTCTGTTGTGGAATTAGCAACCACAGTCTGCTTCTTGCACTGCCATGAAATCAATCTACACCCAAGGAATTGACAACCTCCTGTTGTGGACTTCCTATCCAAGCTTGCTCCAGCATAATCACTATCAGTGTATGCTACCAAATCAAAAGGTGAATCTTTTGGATACCAAAGGCCTTATAGGTGAACCATATAAGAACTCTAAAACTTCTTTCACAACAAAAGAAGTGCCACTTATAAGGGTACACTTAGAATCCTGGCATATACACATTACAAACAAACATAAAATACTGGTCTTGAAGTCAGAAAGACCCATCAATAATCAAATCATAGATCTCTACATGTGTAAGTCTACATCTTCACCATTGCATCTTTGAGCAAAAGGCTAAGAATTCCATTAGTGTGATGTTTGCTATTTTGACATCACTTAAGCCAAAAAACTTCAAATCTTCAGTCCACCTACCTGTCTTGGCTATAAACATTCCTATAATCCCTTCTGCTTTACTTGCAGTCCTAGGAAGAATGTGTAGTTCACCCCCATTAGAACTCATCAGAAACTTCTTAATCATCCATCATTTCAAACATGTTCATAAACATCTTCTCTGTAGACCCAAAACTGATATCATGTACATAAACTTGACTACAACAGAATATCACTTTGGTCCTTTAAAATCATAACTCTTGTATAAATACTGATAGAAGAAAACAAAATCAACATGATTAAATAATTAAACTACATACAATGAAAAGCCCTCCCCAAACATGGATAAAAAAAGGTCTATAGAGACTAAATATGATTGTATATAGTAAGTGTGATTAATACGGTCTTTACTTAGTGAATAGAAGCTATCAAACTTACGGACAGAGTGGATTGAAGAAATGAAATGTTGTCTTAACACATTACGATACTTAACTGTATCTTGACTAATTTTACTTTCTCAATTGGTTCACTATCTATATTTTCACGTCAACTAAAAAATAAAATCTAAATTTTTGAGAGAAATGCATTGAATAAAAGAAGATCAAGTAACGTCCCTCAAAGACTATCATAATTACACTTTATAGTAAACTTATTATAAACCACCCATAAACCAATGACACGGAATCTACATCATAAATATTGGTCTAGAAGTTGGTGTCTAGTAAATTCTACTATACTCCTTTTTGACTCAATAGTTATAATTCTATTAGTAAATATTTATCCTTTGATCAATGGCTGAATTCTCATTTTACTCTTTCTAAAATTTTTGGTTTCTTATTTTTCGTAGGTTAGTTATAGTGTCTAGTAATTTTAGTAAAATTTTCAGAATTTTTAAAAGTTGTTTAGTATTTTTTATAATTTAATTTAGTTAAAAGTTTAAAAAATTCATAAAAAATACAAAAATTATCAAAAAAATATTTTTCTTTTTTAGAAAATTTTCTTTAGTCATATAGTTTGTAGGAAAAATACAAAAATTTTCGTAGGGTCATTTTTGTAACTTTTTGATTTTTAAAGAACGGGCTCGGGTGCGGTTTTTGTCTTGACTCGTTTTTGGGTCAAACGACCTCCGTTTTCAGTCTAGTCTTTTTCATTCTTCGTATTTAGTCCCCTAGAGTAGTTTAGAAGCAAAAATTTCTCCGTAGGGTTAATTTTGAAGTTTTTAGGTTTTTGCCCCTTTGTTCGGGATTCGTGCTCTCGTTTTCTAGCTTAATTTCATAATTTTTAGGTTTTTCTTAAACGTTTTTGTTTATTATTGTTTAATTTAGCTTTCCATACTCTCAAATCATTTCTCTCTTTCAAACTCCAATCTTCCGACTGTATCGATTTTCCAGCACAGCCTCGTTGGGGATTAACGACCCGGGAACATTCTATACTGCTCCTGGTTTTATTGATTGTTGTTGTTTTTTTTAGACTTTATATATTTTATATATTTTATTATATATTATATATATTATAGTTTGAAAAATCACAAATCAAGGGGCAAAGACCTCATCATAGTTCATCCCTTCTTCTTGTGTGTACCCTTGAGCAATCAACCTTGCTTTATTCTTTATCACAATGCCTCTTTCATCCTTCTTGTTCCTGTAAACCCATTTAGTACCTATGGGCCTTTTGCCATTTGGTAAATCCACCAGGGTCTAAACCTTTTGTAATTTGAATTGTAGAAGCTCATCCTACATAGCCTCTATCCAGCTTGGATCCTTTAATGCATGAATTACCTTTTTGGGTTCTTCTTGTGATAAAAGTCAAGCAAACAAGCAATTTTAAAAGGCTTTATGATTTGTTCTTTGCTGAACCGAACTAAACAAACCATGTTCTTCCAAATTCTTTGTCATTCTTCTTGTTTGAGGTGCTGAATTCAAATCTCTAATAATTTGTTTAACTGGATGATCTATGTGTATTCTTGTAGTTGGAATAGGACTGACAGGCATAAATGCATCCAAATTGTTCATGTCAGCCTCTGTACCAACATCTTCATCATCATCTGAATAGACAATATCTTCCAATTAAGGCACATTTAGATCATTTAGAAGTGCAATGCTTGATTTTCTACCAACAGAATTAACTTAATTTATGCTAGCAGCTTTAACATTGTTAGTGTTGTTAACATTATCATCCTTCTCTTGATCATTACTTTCATCCTCTTTACTTGAATCACCACCTTCTTTTCCTAGTTCTTCAGTAACCTTCTTTTCATCATCTCCTAAAGGTTTGAATCCATCATTAGGAGAACTCTTTGGACTTTGAGAGAGTAGTGGATCAGCAAGCCACAATGGTAGCAGAATGTAATCTTTGCCAAGTATTGTCTCCATTTTAGCTTTACCTGCATCATCACATGATTTTGTACATGCGTTACTATTAGACTAATTTCCTGCAATAATTGGCTTATAATTCATTGACTTTGTTAGTGCATCAATATCAAAAAGCCAATTTGGTCCACTTCCTGCAATATTAGGTGTATTCTTACTATTCTGGACATGCAGGTTCTCTTCAACTATCCTAGTACTACTGTTGAATACTCTAAATGCTTTACTATTGATTGTGTACCTATAACAACCCGTAATTTTCTAGTATTTCATCAATGTAATATCTACTTACTATGTTAAGTACTACTTTTTCACGGGAATAAAATTTTCGTTTCATTCTATTCCATTACGTATCATAGTTTACATTTCTAAAGTAAACGAGCTCTCGCAATGACATATGCCTATTCTATCTATATTTACATCAAGTAAATGTCCTAATATGTCAATTCAATAATCTATTATCCTCTATAACATGTACGTTATCCATTTAATAAAGTTTTCACGACAATATAATCAAATGAACATAAACCGTTAACGTTCATGCCTAAACCCTAATTTTGTGTAATGTACACATTCAAAGTAAATGTACAAGTAATCAAAGCACATGTACAAGTAATATAACATCTCATTTGAATATGAATTCTCTCCAAAATAATTTACAAGCCTTTAAAGCATAATGTACAAGTCATTAATGCACGATATTCAAAATAGCCGTTTTACCTTCGTTTTCCTAAAGAATTCCGTACAACCCATTAAGTACAAGTTACAAGAAATCAATGCATTACATTTACACTCTATATTCCTTCTCATTTCATTGAATTACAAGAAATCAAAACTAGAAACCCTAACCCGAGCTAGTTTCCAACCCGTGACCCGTTTCTTTGTTTTTACCCGTTCTAAACTTAAACCAATTATCAAATTCAGTTGTAAACACTAATATACAACTTTACAATCCATATTCCATCTTTATGATATCAATTTACATGAAAAATGAGCTAGAAACCCTAGCCTTAACTCAAAGAAAAACCCAAAAACCCTAGCAAACCCGTTACACTCTTAAACTAGTTTATAATTTTCAGAAATCTGATTCTATGATAAAACATAGGATCTGGGAAAAAACAATAGGCTTTGGGTAGATCTATTGAGGGTGATGACTCCCGTTTTTATACCCATTCATAGGGTAGCCAAACGCACTATATTTGACCTAATGGGTAACCTTGACAAGTTACCTTTCCAATGTCACTTCGGTGATGTCCATGTTAACGTATTGGTGTCATGAGCTTAGGTGCAATAATAATGTTACCATTTTTCCATGATAATTGTATTCGTTGCAATTATTACCATTATGATAACTTGCATTCAACCGTTCTTCATAATAATGCTGTTCTCCATGATAATGCTGTTTTCCATAATAATACTATTTTCCATAATAATTGTGCTCACTATAATTTGTATTCAAACTATTTTCCAAAAACCTATGAATTTCACTCAACCATTGTGTTGATCCTTTTTATGCATGTTTATCCTAGGTAATTGAGCAACTTATGGCATGGAGCGGCATGGACTTGAAGATGGCTAAAACTTGTTATCATTCACATTTTATGTTTCTAGATTTTGGGACCTGCCTTTGTAAAACTCTGATTTTAAATGAATGATAACGTATTTTTTAAAAAATGTCTCTTTTGAGTCGTTTTCTATGATTGTGTCTGTGAATCATGAAGTAATACCCCAGATTAGCTTCCGCTGCTATATTATATTGTAAAAATGGAGGTGTTACAGAGTGGTATCAAAGCTCATGGTTATAGAGAACAAGGGTAAAACCTTAACTATAACTACTTTTCTTTTGCCATCAATATTCTCCGTGCCGCTCCATTTCCCCAAGCAGTGTATGTAAGAAATTTGCTTACCAAATACTACGTACCTATTATAACTTATATTATTTTTCTACTAAGTTATTAGAGAGGTGTAATCTTGAAAGTAAGTAGACGTGTGAAAGGAGGTAATTATAATTATGGTGCGCAATATAATTATAAATGCATCACACATGTGAACTTGTAACCTTGATTAGCCTAACATGAAAATCAAGTTCGTGCTAGTTTCCTATCTATTACCTAATCTAACTTTAACATTCATCTAAATCTCGGGACGAGATTTCTTTAAGGGATGGAGACTATAACAACCCACAATTTTTCATATGAATATCCACTTTTATTTTTTTAAGTACTTACCTTTTTTTTCACGGGAATCAAATTTCGTTTCATTTCATTATGTAACATAATTTACATTTCTAAAGTAAACAAGTTCACGCAACGATCTATGGCAATCATATATATCAAGCAAACATTATAACATGTCAAGTCAATGATCTATTTATCATTTTATCATAAACATTAGCCATTTAACAAAGTTTTCACGATGATATTATCAAATGAGCATAAACCATTAACATTTATGCCAAAACCCTAATTTTGGGTAATGTAAACATTTAAAATGAATGTACAATCAATCAAAGCACATGAACAAGTATCATAGCATCTTATTTGAATATATTTTCCCTCTAAAATAAGGTACAAGTCTTTAAGCATAATGTTTTAAGTCATTAATGCACAATATTTAAAATAGCCGTTTTACCTCCGTTTTCTTAAGAAACTTGTACAAGCAAGTCATGACAATTATTTCATCTATATTTTCATTCTTATTTCATAAGATTTCATGGAATTGAAACCTAGTAACTGAACCCAAGCTAAATACTAAACCATGACCCGTTTCTTGGTTTTTATCCATTGTAAACCCAAACCATTACTCAAATAAGTTATAAATACATAATTTACAACTTTACAAATCACATTCCATTATCATTTCACCATTTTTAATAACAATGTACACGAATTAATCCATAAAAACCATAAACGAACCCAAATTCCAACTCGCGACCCATTTTCTCATTTCTACCCATTTTAAAACCCGAACCACTAATCAAATATTGTTGTAAACTCTTAATACAAGCCTTACAATCCTTAATCAATCATTACTAATTAAAAGTACACGAAAATTTAACCAAAAACCCTAACACGTGCTCAAAATGACCCGTACACCTTTTTGGCTAATTTTTTACCCATTTTCTCAAGCAACCATGCAATCAAGCACCACAATGACTCACCTCCTTCACCCACAAGCTGCTTACAAGCACCTTAATTCATTTCTCGATCACCAAGTTGGCCATATGTTCTTTTTTTCTATTTTAGCCGCGCACCATTAAGTGGATTCCACCATGCTTTGCTACATTTCTAGCTTATCCTAATCACACCATAGCCCCTCCAACTCAGTTCCTAGCTTCTCCACATCACCCCCACCTGTCCAAGACTTGGGCACAAAGCCTCCTTGGCCACCAAGGCTCATACGAGTATAAATAGGGGTGCTATGCCTTCATTCTAACTCATCCCCCCACATCTTCTTTCTATAACCCACAATAGCAGCAAATATCTGCTCAAGAATGTCCTAAGAAGTTCCAAGACCATAAGTGAAGCAAAGAAACCAAGAAAAGAAGCCCTGGAGTTATTCTAGGCGTACGAAGCTAAAAGTCTCGATTTCGACCCGTTTCCAAGCTATAAGCTCAAAACCAGGTTCCATAAGCTCATATTCTATTTTCATACCCTCATAATGTTCATATGATCATGCCTAAACTATTGTTAAAAGCTTTGAACTCAAAAACATATGTGTTTTACCTTTTTGATCCAAACCGAGCTCATGAAACCCTAATTTCATGTTTTCACTTAATCCATAAGCTAAACTTGTAAGCTATTGTTATAATCTATTCTAATAAGCTTATCTAACATTATAATAACCACTTTATCAAGTCTTGAAGGAATTTGAATTAAAAACCTACGCGTTTTTGTTTTAAAACCCTAATTCGACCCGTTTTGATTTCTAGCTTAACGAATCGTTATTTTAAACTTTCGTTATGTTAAACCTTCATATTTTAGCTTATATTAATAAGCTATCACCTGCAAATATCATTTGGAATCTTAAAATAAGCTTGCATGGCGTTTTGGATTTGTTTTGCAAAAGTATTCCATGCAAGGGGTATATATCGTAACTTTCTAAAACTTATAACTAAAAGGGCTGAAAATGTCATTTTATCAAAGTTATAAATATAGGGGTCTATTATGTCCTTTTTCAAAGTACAAGGTTTATTTTGTACATCTTTTAAACTAGAAGGACCAAACTTGTAAAAGTGAAAACTTCAGGGATTTATTTTTCCAGTTTTCATTCGTAAGGGTCTAAAATTGTAAACATTTGAAAAAGTGTAGATATGTGTTCAAAATTTTATAAGACATAACTTTAATTAACGCTTGGCATGCTTATCATTTCTAGTTATTGAGCAAAACGCTTAAAACCGATTATGTTATAACTATTATATAATTCATCATTGATGTGCTTTTAAAAATCTTATCCCGAATCTATATCGTACCACAATACTAGGGAGCTTTATATTAAGGGGTTTCATCTTGGTATTACGTTCTGACTGAGTTGTTGGGATTACGATTTAAAGAGCCCTAGCTCCTCAAACGTTTACTGAATGACCTCTGAATTATGATGGCCCGAACGGTTGATACAATAATTCCAAGCTCTCCATATCAAACTCTACAATATTAAAACTATTAAAACAAAGTTGTTAGAGTATAATATTTCATAAGACTTGACATATTTACTCAGGTTGCGTGACGTGGCTGTTTACTATCATCTTGCTATATCAACCTTACCTGTTAAGATTGTGATAAAGTCGTCAGCTTTCATTTGGAAATTTATTTACCTAACCCTATAGGTGAAGTTATAACCTCGCATGTTACTTATTTACTTGTTTTATAAACCCACGAGGGCGGGGGGGGGGGGGGGGGTGGGGGAGGGGGGGGGGGGGGGGGGGTGGGGGATACATGCTTGTTACAAACTCTTTTACATACTCGTTTATCTTATCACAATGTGATTACTTTTCAAAGACTTAATGAGTTCATAACCTCACATTTCAATCTTTTAAATACTTTATAAACCTGTAATACCTGCTATAAACCATGAATCAAAGTGTTTTCTGAACTATATGTATCTGATATTTATTATTGGCCTAAGTACATGGAATTATCTCTTTGGGTAATATCTCCCAATATCTCTTTGGGTAATATCTCCCAATATCTCTTTGGGTAGTATCTCCCAATATCTCTTTGGGTAATATCTCTAATATCTCTTTGGGTAATATCTCTCAATATCTATTTGGTAGTCTCCTTATTCATCTCTTTGGATAATAGCTCCTAGTATCTCTTTTGATAGTGACTCCTAGTATGTCTCAGGTAGAAGCTCCCGATTCTATTGAGTTTAAATATGTGATTCATGAGCTTAGATGCAATAATAATGTTACCATTTTTCTATTGATATTTGTATTCGGTTGCAATTCATTACCATTATTGATGAGTTGATTAAAACTGTTCTCCATAATATATGTGTTCTTCCATGATAATGTGTTTTCCCTAATAATACTGTTTCCATAATAATATGCTCGGCGATAATTATTACACTTTAATTTGTATTCAAAATATTTACATAAAACCTATGAATTTCACTAACCTTTGTGTGATCCTTTTTAGGCCATGGTTATCGCAGGTAACTAGGAGCAAATTATGGCTGAGTGACATGGACTTGAAGACGGCTAAAACTTGTGATCATTCAAATTTTATGGTTCTAGTTTTGGGATGCTTTGTAAAATATTGATTTTTAATGAATGATAAACGTATCTTTTTAAAAACGTCTCTTTTTAAGTGCGTTTTCTTGATTGTGACGTTCTACTATGAAGTAATACCCCAGTTGCTTCGCTGCTATATTGTAAAAATGAGGGTGTTACAGAGTGGTATCAGAGCTCACGGTTATAGAGAACAAGGGTAAAACCTTAACTATAACTACTTTTCTTTTGCCATCAATATCCTCCGTGCCACTCCATTTCCCCAAGCAGTGTATGTAAGAAATTTGCTTACCAAATACTACGTAACTATTATAACTTATATTATTTTTCTACCAAGTTATTAGAGAGGTGTAATCTTGGAAGTAAGTAGACGTGTGAAAGGAGGCAATTATAATTATGGTGCGCAACATAATTATAAATGCATCACACACGTGAACTTGTAACCTTGATTAGCCTAACATGAAAATCAAGTTCGTGCTAAGTATTCCTATCTATTACCTAATCTAACTTTAACATTCATCTAAATCTCAGGATGAGATTTCTTTAAGGGATGGAGACTATAACAACCCACAATTTTCATCACTGTAATCTCCACTTATTATATTAAGTACTACTTTTTCACGGGAATAAAATTTCGTTTCATTTCATTTCATTACGTAACATAATTTACATTTCTAAAGTAAAACAAGTTCCGCAAACGAACCTATTGGAAAATCCAATTATCAAGCAAACATTATAACATGTCAAGTCAATAATCTATTATCCATTTTATCTTAAACATTAGCCATTTAACAAAGTTTTCACGACGATATTATCAAATGAGCATAAACCATTAACATTTATGCCTAAACCCTAATTTTGGGTAATGTAAACATTTAAAATGAATGTACAATCAATCAAAGCACATGAACAAGTATCATAGCATCTTATTTGAATATATTTTCCCTCCAAAATAAGGTACAAGTCCTTTAAAGCATAATGTACAAGTCATTAATGCACAATATTCAAAATAGCCGTTTTACCTTCGTTTTCTTAAGAAACTTGTACAAACTAAGAAAGTACAAGGTACAAGCAAGTCATGCAATTCATTTACATTCTATATTCTTTCTTATTTCATAAGATTTCATGAAATGAAACCTAGAAACCCTAACCCAAGCTAAATACTAAACCATGACCCGTTTCTTGGTTTTTATCCATTGTAAACCCAAACCATTACTCAAATAAGTTATAAATACATAATTTACAACTTTACAAATCACATTCCATTATCATTTCACCATTTTTAATAACAATGTACACGAATTAATCCATGAAAACCATAAACGAACCCAAATTCCAACTCGCGACCCATTTTCTCATTTCTACTCATATTAAGTGAAAATACTAAGTTGTAGCCCTATGTCTTGTGATCATTTTTCCGGCTGACTCAACCCGATTCGACGTAGGATGAATTAGTTATAACCGAAATGGCAAAGGTGCGCAGATTCTGCACACCTGTAGTAAACGCTATTATCTCTAAATTTTTGTATAGTAACCCCTAAATATGTAAAATTAAAAGATGTAGAGGACACAAATATCTAACCATGCTCACTGGTTTGAGCTTCATCAGAGTTACGGTTTGTAAATGGCAATCATTTTACCAAGACTGATGTTGGCTATTCAAAAACAGCCATATATAAACCTTAAACCAAACGCGCCTAAATGCTAAACAAGTAGCTCAAGCACCATGATTTCATCTCCTACTTCATCACTACATCACCCGAGCTGCATATAAGCACCTCCATCACTTATATTGGTCACCAAGTAAAACTCTTGGCCATAAATTCACCCCCACCACACCTTGCCACCTACTTGTAGCCAAAAACACCACATCTAGCCACCTCCTTACCACCAATCACCCTCCTAGCCACAACTTTCCACCTCCTACTACCATTCCATGGCTGCTACTCAACCACATCAGCCCTAAACTTAGGCACCAAGGCCATTTGAGCCCTATATATAGCCGAACCAACACCACCATTCAAATCATCCCCCACATCTCCTCTCTTACCCACAAATGGAAATATAACACTTCCATAGCAGCCATAGAAGATCAAGAGAAGTCCCTAAGCTCAGAATAGAAGCCAAGAAGCAAGGAAAACGAAGTCTTGGAGTCGTTACTAGGCGTAGGAACCCGAAAACCCCATTTCAACCCATTCTAGCTCAAGTAAGCTAAGATCTTGTCCTATAAGCTTATAATCAGTATATGAATGTTCATAATACTCCTAATATCATATATGAACTCTTGGTTAAAGCTTTGAATCCTCAAACCCATGTGTTTTTGATAAAAACCCTAAAAACGACCCGTTTTGATTTTCTAACTAACGAATCCATTTTCTAAACTTGTGTTAAGTTAAAACATCTTATTTTTGCTTATTATAATAAGCTATAACCTGCAAATATCATTTGGAATCTTAAAATAAGCTTGCATGGCATTTTGGACTTGTTTTGCAAAAGTATTCCATGCAAGGGGTATATATCGTAACTTTCTGAAATTAATAACTAGAGGGGCTGAAAATGTCATTTTATCAAAGTTATAACTATAGGGGTCTATTATGTCACTTTACAAAATACATGGTTTACTTTGTACATCTTTTAAACTAGAAGGACCAAACTTGTAAAAGTGAAAACTCCAAGGGTATATTTTGCCATTTTTCATTCTTAAGGGTCTAAAATGTAACATTTTGAAAAAGTGTAGAAACGTGTTCAAAACCTTATAATACATAACTTTAATTAACGCTTGGCGTGCTTATCATTTTCAGTTATTGAGCAAAACGCTTAAAACCGATTATGTTATAACTATTATAAACCTCATCATCGATGTGCTTTTTAAAAATCCTATCCCGAATCTATATCGTATCACAATACTAGGGAGCTTCATATTAAGGGGTTTCATCTTGGTATTACGTTCTAACTGAGTTGTTGGGTTTACGATTTAAAGTGCCCTAGCTCCTCAAACGTTTACTGAATGACCTCTGAATTATGATGGCCCGAACGGTGATACAATACTCCATAATAATTCAATCAAAGATATACATTATACTTTATAATGTAAAACATATTTAATCAAACTAAGACTCGACATATTATCCCAGGTTACGTGACGAAGCTGCTTTCTTTCAACCGATATTCTGAACTTTCCCGCCCGAGTAGATAATATCGTACCACCATACAGACGTCTTTCACTTGATATACTTTTGCCATCAATCAGATTTCCCTATTCTGTTAAGGTGAAGTTCATAACCTCGACTTTACTTATTTACATGTTTTATAAACCCGCGAGGGGGATACATGCTTGTTACAAACTCTTTTACATACTCGTTTATGTTATGACAATGTGATTACTTTTCAAAGACTTAGTGAAGTTCATAACCTCGCCTTTACTTATTTACATGTTTTATGAACAAAAAGAAACATTATTTGCCCACACACCTTTTTACCAGCCAGGAACATTTATACAAAAAGACATCATTTGTAAACAAGATAGAAAAAGAAACAACCCTGATGTTGAATTTTAATACACTATAAAATATACGATATAATACCACAAGAGCAATTAAGAAAATTCCCTAAGGAAAATTCACTCTTAAAAGATATATATATATAATATATAATACGTATATTTAACCGGGAAGTGTGATCACCCGGGTCGTTTCCCCAACGACTTGTGCAATTGAAACCACGTTTTAGCTTGGATTATGATTTGAATGAGAGCAAAGATATTTTTGATTAACTACTAAAAATACTTAAAATCAACAAAAACTAAAAATTAAGCATAGAGACAAATAGTTGGAAATCAAAATTTAACTAAAAACGCGAGCCGGGACACTAAAACTAAGGCCAAAAACCTAAATTCTACAAAATTAAACCTAATTTAAAATTTTCTTTTAAAATGTATTCTAATTGACTAAAAACGAAGTTTAAAAAAAACTAGAACGAAAACGGAGTTAAAACGAGCGTTAAAAAATGAAAACCGGGAACGGGAACAAAACCCGTTCTTTTAAAAAGTGAATTTTTGCAAATAGACACTACGAAAGTGAAACTAATTTTCCTACAAACTTTATGATAAAAGAAAATTTTATAAAAAGATTTTTTATTTTTCTGATTAATTTTCTATTTTTTATGATTTTTTAAAGTTTTTAAAGAAAATAAAAGATTAAAAATACTAAACTTATAGTAAAAATTCTAGGAAAAAGACAGAAAATAGCTTATACTATGAGAATCCTAGGAAAAATAAGCCCGAAGTGGTAGCTTATCAAATAAGCTACGAATTAAGCTGAAACAGCTTATTTAGCTTAAGATGCCAAATCTAATATAAAACTTAAATGTTGCAATAGACTAACAGAAAAGTCCCAAGGGCATAGCGGTAAGTGTGTGTGTGCAAAAGGGTTGAGACTAGGTCGAGGTCGGGGGTTCGAGCCCGACTCACCCCTGACCTCCTTGGTTTCCCCCTTTTTTTATATATTTTGAAAATCTTATAAAAGCAAAGTTGTTAAGCAACTCAAAATAAGCATTTTTAATATACGAATTTTTTTATGAAAAGTTCTTAATAAGCTATAAAATAGCTTATTACTTTGACAGTGAGCTTAAAAGCTCACTTTACTTGTTAACTCTAAACTCTTGCACACAACTTAATATAAGCTTAAATTTTAAAACAAAAGCTGTTCCTGGAAGCTTATGATGAGCTTAAACTAATCCTAATAAGCTTACTCTACTGAAAACTCTAAAAACCAACTAACATTGAGGATCAAAACGACTAACTCAGGTTCTAACTTAAAAAACTCAAAATTGAGCTAAGCTCAATTGCAAGATAAGCTAAGACTTAAGCTAAGCTTATGAGAGCTTAACAAACAACTAATAAGCTATAAATTTAAACAAAGAAATCAGGTACTACAACTTAAAATTCTAAAATGAAATGCTAAGTTCTAATACTACTGTTTTTGGCTTTTTAGAGAGATTTTTGAAAACTTAAAGGGCAATTTTACCTAGGCAAATAAGCTAAGATATGAAAAATAAGTCTTAACCTAAATTGTCCTATATCTATTCTATAAATCTACTTAGTTTTATAAGCTAAAACTTATTTTAACTACCTAAACTTGGATTCAATAAGTCCAACAGTATTAACTAATTGTTAATACTGCTGGTGCAATTGACAGGTTTGGTTAACCTAAAACTGCAGGTGACCAAGGTGGTTAATCCTGCATTAGACACACTCTTTGAGTGTGTCTAAACTCTAATCAAGCAAGAACCAAGCCTTGGATGGCTTGGTTCGAATTTTCACAAGTGAAAATAAGGAGAAAAGGTCCCCTGGTGCTGCCATAAACAAATTACACTCAAACCTTTTCAATTCTGAAAACTAACTTATAAAATCTATTTCATAACTAATAAGAAATGATTTCAAAACTGACTCAAGCAAAGTGCACAAGTTAATTTGACTTTTGATGGTCAAATAGGCTTAAACCAAACACCCCTTATAGGATTTGACAGATTTTATAAAACATTAGAAATAAATTCTAGCTAACTAAACCTTGATACCAGACTTCAAACAGCTTATATTAAGATTAATAAACATAACTCAACAATCTACTTAAGCTTAATCTAGAATCTAAGCTATGCTAACTAATTTTTTTGGTTTTTTATAGATTTTATGACAGCAAAGAGATTACTAAGATCTATAACACTTAAGCTAAAACAGATGATGAATAAGTACTAAGTAACAATATAAATCACAAATAAGCAATAAGAAAGCAGATAAGCACTATTAATAAGCAAATAAGCAAATCTAAGCTAATTAAGCAATTATTAAGCTAAAACTGAAAATTAAAGAAGACTTACAATGAGCCTAGCTAAACAAGGCATGAAATGCTCTTAGAGCTTATTCAACAGCTCTGGCTTATTAGAAATAAGCCAGTAATAGTCCTTGAGAGCCCTTCCCTTTTTGGCTCTCCTTCCATAAGTTTCAAAGTCCAAAAAGCAAAGGTAAATAGGATTAACTGATTTTAGATATTCAATGTATGATTAAGACCAAATTAAGCTCAAATCATGAGCTTATAGACTCATGAGAGCTGCTGAGCTTATAGTAGCTTATGATCATTTAAGGAGAAAAGTGAGAACTTATAAAAGATTATTCAAAATTAAACTAAGTTTTCATTAATGTAAAACTTGATTACAATACTTAAAAGGAGAGATTACAAAAACTTGAAAGGAAATTACATAAGTTGAAAATTAAGCTAAATTTAAGCTACTAACTAGATAAAAAAGAAAAACCTGGTGCTGCCATAAACAAATTACACTCAAACCTTTTCCATTCTGAAAACTAACTTATAAAATCTATTTCATAACTAATAAGAAATGATTTCAAAACTGAACTTCCCAAAGGTCAAAGTGCACAAGTTAATTTTACTTTTATGGTCACCTAGGCGTAAACAAACACCCCTTATAGGATTTGACAGATTTTATAGAACATTAGAAATGAATTCTAGCTAACTAAACCTTGATACCAGACTTTAAACAGCTTATATTAAGATTAATAAACATAACTAAACAATCTACCTAAGCTTAATCTAGAATCTAAGTTATGCTAACTAATTTTTTTTTGGTTTTTTATAGATTTTATGACAGCAAGGAGATTACTAAGATCTATAACACTTAAGCTAAAACGGATGATGAATAAGTACTAAGTAACAATATAAATCACAAATAAGCAATAAGAAAGTAGATAAGCACTATTAATAAGCAAATCTAAGCTAATTAAGCAATTATTAAGCTAAAGCTAAAAATTAAAGAAGACTTACAATGAGCCTAGCTAAACAAGGCATGAAATGCTCTTAGAGCTTATTCAACAGCTCTGGATTTTTAAAAATAAGCCAGTAATAGTCCTTGAGAGCCCTACCTTTTTGGCTCTCCTTTCATAAGTTTCAAAGTCCAATATTGAAAATACAATAAGCTGATAAAATAAGCTACCTAACTACTCTACTCCTATTCCTACCTAGATAACTTATGTGTGTGTGTGATAGTGAGGGAGTTTATAGCACTCTGATGAAGCTTCTAGGCACTTGCTTGCATCCCACACCCCTTTTAATCCAAACCGTACACTCTACTAATCATTAGATCTTCAATATGAGCCCTTGGATCAAGAATGTGCGCTAACGGATTGCCAAGCTGTCATTCCTTGTGGATGTAACAAGCTAGTAGCAAGTTTTTGTGAGTGCTTCCAGCTTAAAACCCTTCCTCTTTTGAGCTTTCTCTACAACTCACGTGGCTAGATAGCTTGCGAAAAGCTAATATGAGAACTTGATTAGACTGAAATTAACCCAGCCATTGCGTTGTACTTCTGTTCTTGAAGCCCATTGTACCCCTTAATTGTGAAAAGCCCTTTGTTTTACCCTGTGTGGTGAATTGAAGGGGACGATGAATAGTAACCATAGATTTGGCGCCCTTTTATAACTAAAACGGGTAAAAAAAAACTTTAAACTATGGGGATATTGCAACTTTAGTCCTTGTGGTTGTTTTATTAAAGGTGTAGTGTAATATTGACTTTCAGAATTGGCAGTTTAAGTCCCTGGAGTTTAAATAAAAGGGTATTGGGCTTATGATTTGGGCTTATGGTTTAAGTCATGGATCCGGGTAAGGGTTTAATGGTAATTAAGGCCCATTAGTCTTTAGGGACCTAATATGTAACTTTTAAAACTTGGAAGGTTGATTTGAAATATTTTGGGGTTTTGTCTTCTAGTGATTTGACTTTGTTGACCAATGTTGACCACGGCTTTGACTTTTTGACTTTTCCTGCTTTTGGCTTTGCATCTCTGGCTTCTTTTGTGCTCTTCCGTTCCTCGTGTCCGTGTTTGCCCGTTTTCGATGGTTTTCTTATGATTTTTGATATATTCGTACCTGCAAACACAAAACACAAAAACAAGCATATCTTTGCTATTTTTAGAGTGTTTTGGGCTTAATTGGGCCTTTTTAGGTATAAACGGATATGTGTATTTTACACTTATCAAAATTCCCCAAACTAAACGATTGCGTGTCCTCACGCAATATTACATGCCTTATAACCAAATATCTCGAAACTTTCCCAAACTAAACCTTTGAAAAGTAGCAAAGATTTTTGTTGAGAGAGCTAAGAAATCACATGTTATAAAACACCCGAATTCCCATTTTCAAAACTTTTTTCTCTTTTTATTATTTTTCTTTTTATTCTTGTGTTGACATAATGAATTGTTTTCATTACCTCATTGGTAACTTTAAGGATCATGGAACAAAAAACACGATCATAGAACAAAAAGCACAATTAAGTGTCTAAAAAGATAACTTCATCATTCCCGATTTTTCACTTTTCCCATGCTAAGCTTAAAAATAAGATCACCGTTAAGTACGAACTAAGATGCTAAGACTACTTATAATTACAACTTGTGAATTTCTCTTCTCGACATAAATCATATATTTAAGTGTGTGTGCTCAAATTAATTTAAACCATTAAATCCACATATTTAGATAGTTGAAATCCGACCAAGCTTTACACATGGGCCTTTTGGGCTAATATGTTAATCACTTAGTAAGATCACAACTCAAAGCAAACAAAAACCTCCTTAGCTAAGACATCGTTGGTTCACTTGTCCCATGAATGACTTTCTTCTCTAGCATCCCACCGTCATCGGGTAAGTGCTAAGGCTTTTGACACCCCATCCGGAGAATAATAATCGAGACGCATGAACTTCCGATGAAAAAGCCTTGTAGACTTTTGCAAACCTTAGTTCAAAAGAATACCTTGGTTTTAGAAAATAAAACTTTTACTATTTATTTTCTAACTTGCAACATTATTATTATTATATACATTATTAGGCTAGGACTGGTAATCACTTTCTTCGATGTACACATCGGCCATGCCTCCGACAAGAGCTCGTGCCACATATTAGATACCAACCCTACATATACATCCTCCACCCATTTTTCGATGTCACATCAGGAGCGAACCAACAATGCCCTATGTACTTTATTGCGATGGAGTTTGTATATTAATTATTAACACTAAGGATTTATAACTTGCATCCTTTTTATTCACCAACTACATTTTTTTAATCATATATATATATTTTTTTAATTATTAATTCAACACATTATTTTTGCAAATAGAAAAATTTCGTTTTAGAAAACCAAAGTATAAACTTGAACTAAAATTCTTATTTACAAATGATGTTGACTTCATCATCGATAAAGCTTTTTCTCTGAATATGTTGATTAGACTTTTAAGAGCAAAACTCTAATTTGTAAAAATTAAAGAAACACATATAATTAAACATTTTAAGAACCAGGGAAGAAAAACACAAGTATTCTTAAAAGCCTTAATTTTTTCCAAATAAACTTTGTTTTAGGCATCCTAATTCGTAAATCAACACTATCATCTCTTATTCTTTGCAATTTTAAAATATCTAAAAAGAAATTCGCAAATACTTAGCCCTATATAAAATCCGAACTCGCTATTTAAATCTACTCTGCGATGTAGCACAAGCTTCATTTACTAATGATTTCAAGTCTAGCATGTTTAAAGTCTACATGAGACTAGCACAAACTATCATCATTAATTGTTAAGGGAAAAGCTAGAACTCAACACGTTCGATCGGGTCAAAAATTACTTCTTATTCTCACCAACGGAAAACCTACATTCGTGTCTTAACACTTATTATTTATTTATTTATTATTTTTAACTACTAATATATTTTATTTTTCATTTTTTCCTACAAATAAGATCTTAAAAATTTAAAATTTTTTGCTATTTTTGTGGGAAAACGGGTACGTGAGAACAAAACAATAAGCATGTAACATCAAATTGATTGATTCCCTCCCCAAACTCTAACGAAACATTGTCCTCAATGGTTAAGGTTGGGTCTCTACAAAAATCTAAGCCATTTATAAATTATACAAAGATAAACGTGAATTGATAAGATGAAAGGATATTGGATCTCCCCAAACTAATTTCAAACAAAGGATATGAAGCTCGAGTGAACCGGGACACAACACAGAACACGAGAGGCTTCAGAAATTGTTGGTTCAATCCTACAAAAATCACAACAAACAACAAACAACGAAAACCGGAAAATGCTAGCCTCAACACATCACAACCACAATTATTTATAGCAAGGAAAATTATAAAGCATGGGGTGAACTCCCACGAAGCGGCTTGTTTTTGTTCACCGAGTCACAAGCTCGACTCGATCCCTGAATTTATTCGTCCTTAGGGAGAGCAAATGGAAGAGAAAATCTCAATCGGGCTTTCATTAATGTTTGGACAAACATTAAAGCACATGAAAGTTCCATCCCGATGAGAGGCCACCGACTCTAAGTGGAGATGCCGGGGTCAAATATGGTATCCTTATTTTTGGTGGAGGAAAGTAAGGGAGAAACCTCAGGGTAGGTTACAAATGGGAGAAAAGTACGGATGGTAAATGTGAAGGAATCGTCCTATTCAACATTTAGAAAAACAACATTTTCACCTCCCCCCGGGTCAAAACATT
Organism: Tanacetum coccineum; assembly: GCA_026074375.1. Taxonomy (NCBI): domain Eukaryota; kingdom Viridiplantae; phylum Streptophyta; class Magnoliopsida; order Asterales; family Asteraceae; genus Tanacetum; species Tanacetum coccineum. Next base: position 51,795 of record BQNB010025639.1, read on the forward strand.
CATCTTTGTTTAATTCATCAAAATCGTTCTTCACGGACGTATCAGGCTTAACGTCAAAGGTAAAATGATTATACTCAGCAAGGGGAACAAGGTCATCGTTAAGCAATTCTTCAAGTAAAAGAATGTCCCCTTCCGAGTCATAGTCACTTTCAACACCCGGTGGTGTTGAATCATCTAAAGCAAGAAATATGTCGATCTCTTCCATAAAAGGGTCACTATCCTCAACGGGGATAGGAGATGGAGAGAGAGACTCGATTGTAGCATCAGAATATTCAGAATTAGATTCTTCCGGAGGTCGAGGAAGAGAAAATTCATCAAAAATAGAATCGATCTTTGTAGAATCAATCGGAGAGTCACGATTTAGTAGAGATTCTAAAAGATCCGATTCGGCGTTAAAGCAATGTTTATCAATTCCCGGTGGAATTGGAATGACAACATCTAAATCCTTTTGATTAGGAAGAATTTTCTCATTAGTGATAATTTCATCATAAAGAGGATTTTATCAAGGGCTTCTTGACAATAGACGGAGTCCTGCGGGGGTTGTGGTTGGTCAAAACCGGAAGAATTAGGATAATAGCAAGAATTTTGCTCATAATAAACTTCATTCATTGTATGACATTGAAAAGTTTCATGAGGACCCCCGCAATTTGCACAACAAAGATATTGTTGAGAATAACTCTGAGAATTTTGTGGAAAATAATTTTCATTAAAGTTTTGATTGTAATACGGCTCCTGTTCATAGACAAACGAGAACTGTGGTGAACAATCATAACCATAATGAGCATTATTTCCACATAACTCACACAAGTAAGTCTCAAACCGAAGTTGTGGAGGGTAGGTGAGGATACTTGGAAAATTATTAGAAGAATTAGGTTTGGAATTATAAATGAATGAATCCTCATTTTCATAATTGCATGTCGGGTGAACAATTGGCAAAGTTTGGGG